>CM076088.1:1800000-2103573 GCA_038088585.1 Chrysina gloriosa | reverse complement strand
TTAACGATTTAATTATAATGTTATTATTTCATTTTGTTATTTTCATAAATTGATATTATAATAACATTATCGTATTATTTCATGTCTGATATCTATCGCAAAAAATTATGAACACTACAACACTACTTTTTAAAATGTACTACTTTTAAACGCGGCCCGCGAACGTATTTGCACACTAAAGTTTGGCCCACAACATGTCAAAGGTTGCCCATACCTAGTGTAAATCCTGTCCACAAAACTGAACGTTATTCTTGCCAACAAAAACAAGGAGATACTTGTTTCTGAACCTCATCTGATACAGCAGTATAACAAGAATATGGGTGGAGTAGACTTATCGGATCACAACATTTCTGGCCTTGGAACGGGCATTCGAGGTAAAAAGTGGTATATGCCTTTGATTCTTCACTGCATTGACATGTCAGTACAAAATGCTTGGCCGCTTTACAGACATAATGGTGGCAATATGGATTTATTAAACTTCCGACGTCGTATTGCAAACGCTATAATTGAGGGAAATAAACGACGCGAAAAGCCTGGCCCTAGTCGTCCATCTTCTATAACATCGGACGATATGATGGTAAAGAATACTATCTAACAAAGCAGGAAAAGCGAACCCGATGCGGACAATGCCATAAACAATGTCCTACTAGGTGCATCAAGTGTGATATTGGTGTCCATGTAGAATGTTCTCTAATTTATCACACAAAAAAATAAATAAAAATCTAATGTTATTCATCCCAATGTTTATCCATTGGTAAAAAAATAAACAAAACACTCATTTAAAAATGTTGTATTTTTTGTATGCATATAGTCCTACTGTACCCTATATAGTACGGGCTCCAAGTAGTCCCCTATTTACTAGATATTTTCAAAAATATTTTTTCAGCGTATTTTAGATTGCTATTGATTAGAATCACTAAACCAAACACATTTTTTAGCAAAAATAATTGTCGGTCTATATGGGTTAATGCTTTTCCCAAGAAATTTATGTTTGTTCATTTTTCTAAGAAATTGTTAATTGCTTTTAAACTTCCAAAACGAAATATCATGTTCAATACCGAAGAGCAAAGATTATTTTGTTACGGTTTCTAAGGATAAAAATGGCAAATTAAACGAATAAAGGTGAGTTCTTATTGGTTAAAAATAATTAGGTAGGGGGTGTATACGTTTCAGCATTTATTATTTAAACATTTTCATCATTTACAAACACCGAATAAAGTGAAGTGTTACCGAGTGTTATCCAAAAATGCCAAAAGTAAAAAGCGTTTTAGTAGCCCCCTGCATCAAGACCGTTCCAGAATTGTTTTTGAACGAAGGAAAAGTATTCTGCAAAGCGTGCGGTAAAATGTTGAGTTGATAATTTTACAAAACAATTATATTTTATTTATTTAATTCAAATTACATGTTTATTTTGCAAATTCTAGTCTGCCATACAATTGGTTCAAAAACTTGCCTGGGATTGCTGAATAAAATTATTTTCATTAATAAAAATATTTTCCTTTAATTTCAAAATTACTTTCTTATCTTATATCTAAAAGGGTCTATATATCATCTACTATGATTTTCTTCTTTTGTAGATTCCATGAGAGAAAAATCCCAAATTACTGAACATCTCTCGATTGGCTTTCATAAACGGAAATTAGAAAAAATGAGACAATCAAAATTAGTTTAAATTTCTGTAGGTCAGTCTATCAAAGAACTTATTTTAAGTTTTGAAAAGAAAAATATCGATGCAATTTCAAGGATCAAATCAATTTTAGGAAATAATTCACTGCCCCATGAACTTTGCTTCGTTAAATCAAATTATGATTTTGTTCATAAAACTATTCTTATTCTTGAAACTGAATCACACCAGTTATAAGAGTCTCTTCATTTGACTGATGAATTTAAGGAAAAACTTGAGAAAGTTCCTGAAAAAATAGGGCAATTAATAATAAAAAAATTTAATGATATTTTAAAAAGAAATAGCGATTTAAATTTATTGCAACAAGCAAACCAAATTCTGCGTGGCGATTTTGATGTTGAAACCGATTTAAATCCGGAAGTTGTTAATGATTGAAAATATGCACCAATGACGTCAGTTGACGTCGAACCAGGTTTTTCAACGTAAAAATCGTGCACTAACGGATATGAGACATTTGATTTAAGACTATTGAAAATATTGAAAAACATTTGATTGTGAATTGTTTTGACAGTAAAGAATGTAATGTTTAATGTAGAAATGTAAGTGATAGGTATCTGTTTAATAAAACCTGTTTAAATTTTCGTAGCGTTTGTTTCTTTTACTTGTTACTTCAAAATATATTCGACATTCTGAAAATATTTTACATGCCCTAGACATTTTAGGAATATTTTCAACATATTTTGCTAAATACGTATAAATGTCCTGTTTTGTATGTTCCGAAGATCCGTGTAACTTTCCTGTTCATTTAATTTTTTCTTTCAAATTTTACGAAGCGAAGGAAATACCTGGAAAAACCTAATCAAGAGGTACGTGAGAGGGACAAAAAAGGACGTTGGGTACCGCTGCTCCAAACGGATGCGGGGGAGGTGTTATTAAAGGAAAACAAGGAACAAAAAAAAACGGAATATAAATTTCATTCGAAAGGGAATTCTACGCAATAGGCTAATTCCACCATCGATATTAGATTTGCCCTCGCCGTCATCTCTTTCTTTTTCCAGCTCCTCTCCCTCTTTAGTGGTGGTGTCGATTTTGTACCGCACGCCGAAGCGGCGCCGACCCTTTGAGATTATTCTCGTCTTACGACGGCGATGATTCCAAACCCACGTCGCATTTCCTCGTATATTCAATTTTATTGTTATTATTATTATTACTGTCGTTGTTACTATTATTACTATATTCGTTTGTATTATTTTATGAACAAACGAATGACAATTCGTATATGTAGATTTGAATTTTTGAATAAATTTGTATGACTGTAGAAATATACAGTCCCCGCCCAAATTATTTGGGACGCTCAATATCTGGTAGCTTTTTTCATAATAAAGATGACCGTTTGTTTTTCAAAATTCCCCAATAATGATGTTACAAGAAACAATTGAAATTTATGGCACATACAGGCCCCTCAAAAAAAATTATCAGCTAAAAATACGCATTTCAACAAGTAAGTTGTCATCATTAACCTTCCTATACTCACGTCAAAATGAAAGACGTATACTATACCATAGAAATCGGTCTCACAGACCGTATGCGTGAGTATAGGAAGGTTAAGGAGGGAACGACCGAAGATGATAACTTGATTGTCGAAATCCGAAATTAGAGCTTTAAGGCCAAGATCAAGTTTTCAGTCTTTCGTAATTATTATTTTGTTTTCTAAACAAACGAATAACAATTATTCTATAGTTAAAACAAATACTTCGTAAAGTAGTGTAGAATTATTTAAATTTTTGAATAAATTTGTATGACTGTAGAAATATACAGTCCCCGCCCAAATTATTTGGGACACTCAATATCTGGTAGCTTTTTCATAATAAAGATGACCGTTTGTTTCTCAAAATTCCCCAATAATAATGTTATAAGAAACAATTGAAATTTATGGCACATACAGCCCCCTTAAAAAATAATAAATTATCAGTTTAAAATACGCATTTCGACAAGTAAGTTGCCATCATTAAGGAGGGAACGACCGAAGATGAAAACTCGATTGTCGAAATCCGAAATTAGAACTTTAAGGCCAAGATCAAGTTTTCAGTCTTTCGTAATTATTATTTTGTTTTTTAAACAAACGAATAACAATTATTCTATAGTTAAAACAAATACTTCGTAAAGTAGTGTAGAATTATTTAAATTTTTGAATAAATTTGTATAACTGTAGAAATATACAGTCCCCGCCCAAATTATTTGGGACACTCAATATCTGGTAGTTTTTTTCATAATAAAGATGATCGTTTGTTTCTCAAAATTCCCCAATAATAATGTTATAAGAAACAATTGAAATTTATGGCACATACAGCTCCCTCAAAAAATAGTAAATTATCAGTTTAAAATACACATTTCGACAAGTACGTTGTCATCATTAAGGAGGGAACGACCGAAGATGATGACTTGATTGTCGAAATCCGAAATTAGAGCTTTAAGGCCAAGATCAAGTTTTCAGTCTTTCGTAGTTATTATTTTGTTTTTTAAACAAACGAATAACAATTATTCTATAGTTAAAACAAATACTTCGTAAAGTAGTGTAGAATTATTTAAATTTTTGAATAAATTTGTATGACTGTAGAAATATACAGTCCCCGCCCAAATTATTTGGGACACTCAATATCTGGTAGCTTTTTTCATAATAAAGATGACCGTTTGTTTCTCAAAATTCCCCAATAATAATGTTATAAGAAACAATTGAAATTTATGGCACATACAGCTCCCTCAAGAAATAATAGATTATCAGTTTAAAACACGCATTTCGACAAGTAAGTTGTCATCATTAAGGAGGGAACGACCGAAGATGGTGACTTGATTGTCGAAATCCGAAATTAGAGCTTTAAGGCCAAGATCAAGTTTTCAGTCTTTCGTAGTTATTATTTTGTTTTTTAAACAAACGAATAACAATTATTCTATAGTTAAAACAAATACTTCGTAAAGTAGCGTAGAATTATTTTAAATTTTTGAATAAATCTGTATGACTCTAGATATATACAGTCCCGGCCCAAATTATTTGGGACACTTAATATCTGGTAGTTTTTTCATAATAAAGATGACCGTTTGTTTTTCAAAATTCCCCAATAATGATGTTACAAGAAACAATTGAAATTTATGGCACATACAGCTCCCTCAAAAAATAGTAAATTATCAGCTTAAAATACGCATTTCAACAAGTAAGTTGTCATCATTAAGGAGGGAACGACCGAAGATGAAAACTTGATTGTCGAAATCCGAAATTAGAGCTTTAAGGCCAAGATCAAGTTTTCAGTCTTTCGTAATTATTATTTTGTCTTTTAAACAAACGAATAATAATTATTCTATAGTTAAAAAATACTTCGTAAAGTAGTGTAGAATTATTTAAATCTTTGAATAAATTTGTATGACTGTAGAAATATACAGTCCCCGCCCAAATTATTTGGGACACTCAATATCTGGTAATCTTTTCTATATATACAGAGTGTAAATTAAGTGATGACTTTAATTTACTCATATTTTATGAGAAAAAACTCTTAACTTACTTCGTTTCTTCTAGCATAAAAATACTACGAACAATGTCCAATTAGCTCAAACGCATTTTATTTATCGGCTTGGAGATGGAAATCTGCGGCATTTCCACCCGTCGAATTTATCGAGAAATTAAATAAGATACGAAAACCTTGCAAGGCAAGGAAGTTATATTTTCCATCTTTTAATTTGAGAAAAATATCAAACTTGAAAGAAAACGATGGCGTATAATGATTTTTATTTGGAAATTCTCTATTGTAATTCGAATTTTTTTTATTGCGAACCAGAGTCAAAGGGGATACAATTAAGCAAAATATCACATAAACAATTAAAGAACGTTCGACGATATTTGTGGTAGAGTGGAAAAGTCACAACTCAATGTTACCAACATGGAGGAAGTTATTCATTATTCAAAAATAATTGCTATCGTTATCAAAATTTGGTTTTTAAAACCAACACGGGAAATAATTGCAAGAAATGCAAAGAAAGCAATTGACGGACGTTAACGTCTCTTGAGTTAGGATTCAAAGGTTAAAATCCAATGTGGTACCAAGTTGAGGAAGTTATTCGTGATTCGCAAAATAATTGCTTTCGTCAACAAAATTTTGTTTTTAAAAACAAAATCAAATTGCTTTTGACATATTTTGTACAAACAAAATTCTATTAAATGCGAAATAATTGAAAGAAATACAAAGAAAACTTTGTTGAACGTGGATGTATCTTGCGCTAGGATTCGAAAGTTAAAATTTAGTGTGTTACAAAAATGAAGGAAGTTATTGATTAGTCGAAAATAATTGCTAACATTTTTTCTTTAGAAACAAAACGAACAAACAACAAAATCTCAAGTGCGAATCAAAAACACAAGCGAAACAATTGAAACGATGGAACAATTAATGAGCGTTGGCCTTTCTAACGAGTGCGAACCAGAAACATGAGGTAACAATTGAAAAAACAAAACACAAATGAAGAAACAATTCACAAACGATGATGTTTCTTGTGCTAGGGTTGAAAGTCAAAATTCATTGTGTTACCAATTTGGAGGAACTTATCCATTACCCGAAAATAATTGCCATCGCCGCCAAAGTTTGTTTTTAAAAACAAAAACGAAATGACTTCTAACACGTTTTGGACAACGAAATTGAGTGTGAACCAGAAACTACCCGAAACAATTGAAAAAGTAAGCAACAAAGAAACAATAATAATAATAATAATAATAATAACAAATGAAAAAAACAAAGAAGCAATTGAGTCTTGATGTTTCTTGTGCTCAGGTTAAACAAAGTCAAAATCCAGTTTGTTACCAAAGAAGAGGAAGTCATCCATTAGTTGAAAATAATTGCTATCGCCGTCAAAATTTGTTTTTAAAAACAAAAACGACATTAGTTCTAATACATTCTGTACAACAAAATCCTCTATTGAGTGTAAATCAGAAACTACCCGAAACAATTGGAAAAAACAAACAAACAAAGAAACAATTTAAAAAAAAACAAACAAAGAAACAATTAAGGGATGTTGATGTTTCTTGTGCTCGACTTAAAAAGTCTAAATACAGTTTGTTACCAACGTAGCTATCATCCCCAAAATTTTGTTTTTAAAAACGAAACGATATTATTTCATCACACATTTTGTACGACAAAATCTTCTATTGAGTGTTAACCAGAAACATAGGCGAAACAATTCAAGCGAAAACAAGCAAACGAAGAAACAATTAGCGAGCGTTGATGTTTCATGTGGCGAGCTTAAAAGTCAAAATCCAGTACAAACCAGAAGCTAGGCGAAATAACTGAAAAAATAATTGACGAACGTTGATGTTTCTTGTGCTAGGGTGAAAAAGTCAAAATCCAGTGTCTTCCCAAAGTGGAAGAAGTGATTCGTTTCTCGAAAATAATTGTCATAATCATCGTCAAAATTGGCTTTTAGAAAAAAGAAATCAAATTTGACATATTTTATACAACAAAATCTCAAGTGCGGAAACAATTGAAACAGAAGAAAAAACAAACGATGAAACAATTAATGAACGTTGACTTTTCTTGTGCTATGGTTGAAAAGACAAAATCCAATGTTACCAATGTTACAAATTTCCTTCGCAGATTTTTCCACAGCAAAGCTTTTACTCATAGAAAAAAGAATGCAAAATAAATGAAGAATGAACCAGGAAGAAACAAGAAACATACATAGAAACAATCGACGAACGTTGATCTTTCTTGTGTTTGGGTTGGAAAGAACCAAATCCAATGTTACCAATTTTACCAATTTTCTTTGTAGACTTTTTTACAGCAAAACTTCTAGTCATTGCTAGCTAGAAACAAACGAATGCGAAATAAATGAAGAATGAACTGAGAAAAAACAAAATACACCGGAAGAAACAATTGAAGAACGTTGATGCTTTTAATGCCGACGTCGAAAAGTAAAAAATCCAGTGTTATTAATTTTTTGTAGACTTCGAATAACACAACTTCTATTCTCAGTGCTAACGAGAAACAAATGAAGGCGAAATAATTGAAGAATAAACCAGAAAGAGGCAAAAATAACAAAAGTTGAATTTCTCGTCATGGCTACGTGATACAAAGATGTCTCAACTCTATTGAAACAATTGAAAAACAAACAAGCAAGAAAAGAATTTCCATACAAGCGTAAACCTTCGAAACTTTCTTTGTCTGTATCACATGTTTGCTAGAGTTGATAAGCCCAGAATCCAGCGTTGCCAATGTGCAGGCAATTGTTTTGAAGTATTGTTCACAATTTGCCGTTCAACAACGAATTCCGGTATTACCAATATGAGAAGAAGAAGAAGGAAAATCAAGGGGAAATTCTGCGTTCGAACCAAATCTGTAAATCGAAGTAAATAAGAAGAGTTGACGTCTAAATTTTCTAAGTGCTAGACCACTTTTCGGTTGTTGAAAGCTTTCAAATTTCGCTTTCCTCTACCTATCGATTTCTGAAACAATAAAAGTAGCTTAAACGTGCTTTAAAAAATCAGAAACTTCTTCGATTTAGCGCGGATTTGTGTTAGAAACCTCATCTAAATAAGCATCGATGAAGCTTCTAAGAAAACGGAATTGGAACCGAAACAAGCGAGCAAAACGAAACGAACAACAAGTAAAAACATTTGACAACAAAACTTCGGTACGAAATGTCTTTTTTCCGTTACCGTCAGTCGCGAAAGCTTCCGATCGGCACCGACCGACCAATCCTGAGGTTCGTCGTGCGGCGAGCTTTCGAAACTCGTGCAGAGTAGTAGGGTAGTGTGCCGGAAAGCTGCGTGCGGTAACGCCTCTTCTCCGAACTGAACCGGGACGGCCGGCGGTTTCCGTTTTCTCTCACCTGTTGTTCTCGTTTTGTCGGTTCGAGGTTGGGAAAGAAGCATGCAAACCAATGTGCACATAGACACGAAAAATTTCAAAAGCTCCCCCGATCATCGGATCAAAGGATCGGGATATTCGCAGAGGAATCTCGAGGTAGAGTTGTATGTCCGCTTTTGTCCTTTTTCTTTTGTTTTTGACAGATTATTATGTGCGTAGCATCCAATAATCGAAGTTGTCGCGATTGTTTCGGTTATTGTTTTGTCTTTTTCGCGACCAAAATGGCTTAAATTGTTTAAAAATCGGAACAAACAAGACGAGAGACCAAGGCTCGTCCTTGTGAAACAAATGAAGAAAGAAACAATTAAAAGTTGTATTAAAGTCGAAAGAAACATACGTGTTTGTACATATGTAAAATTAAGCAAAACAAAATTGAATGTTTGTGTTTGTTTATGCTATCAAGCTTCGACGCGTTCTTTTGTTTTTTTAGACAATTCTATACGTAATTCGATTGTTTCATCACGACACATGGCAATTTCACACATTACTTCGATAATGATAACCGGTGATAACGTGACGTTTTATAAAATTGCATACATTTCGGGAAGCGAAATATGGTCAAACGCGTGTTCAAACGTTTCAGAAACGTTTGCAAAACAAATTGGAATTTGAAACAAAACCAGTTGATTATCTCAAGTAACTAGATGATACCAACTATTGTATTGTTTAAATTTGAAAAATGTTATTTATATTAAAATTTGGATGGCTCTCGGCTCTGGGAAGTTGGAAACTCCAAACGCGAATTTTTGGAAAAAAACAATACGTTATTCATTTGTCTATCGTTTGTCCATGTTTGTTCATGAAAATTTTTTGTTTTTCCACCCTTTGTTGAGAAGTTATTTAAGAAAAAGTTCTTCCCGAAAAAAAAGAGTAAATTTGCGCTTTTATCAGGCTAATTCGTTTGTTCCTGACGAACCGTTTTTGTGGGCTCCCACGTCCAAGCGAAGCAAATATGATCGGCTTTGACTTTAAGATCACATCGTACACCTTCGAAAATGTATATACACAAAGTTCGGCTTAATTCGAAACATATCGAATTTTTTTTTTCTGGATTTTCAACCCCTTGAACGTTTCGATGAAAGTCAAGATGCTCGGAACTATGACCCATTAATTTCCGATACCCCAAAAGTTGTCGTTGAGAACGTATCCAAGGAGGAACTAGAAACTGGTTCTTGATCAGTAGTCCTTGTGCGCTCCCAAGTACAAGGGAAGCAAATTCCATCGGCCTTGAAAAATTGAAATTGCGCCTTCGAAAACGTACATACACAAAATTTTGTTTAATTTGGGTTTTTCCTGAATTTCTTGAAAGGGAACGTTTCGAAGAAAATCGAAATGGTTGGAAGTACGACTTATTACACACCAAATTAAAGCTTTCCTCGTGCAGATTGCGGTTAAAACAATTTCCGGGACGAGAGACGTGTTATTAAGAAAATATTCGATGAGGACGTGAAACGTGGTTCCGGTCGAAACGCTTCTGTACGGTCCAAGATCCAAACGAAGCAAATCCCATCGATTTCGACGTCGGAATCGCACTCTACGCCTTCGGAAACGTATATGTACCAAGTTTCGTTTAATTTAGAACATCTTCAATTTTTCCTGAATTTCCAAAGGGGTACCCCTTGGAGATTTTGAAGAAAATCGAAATGGTCGGAAGTATGACTTATAACACATCAAATTAAAGCTTTTTCGTGCAGATTACGGGTAAAACAATTTCCGGGACGAGAGACGTGTTATTAAGAAAATATTCGATGAGAACGTGAAACGTGGTTCCGGTCGAAACGCTTCTGTACGGTTCAAGATCCAAACGAAGCAAATCCCATCGATTTCGACGTCGGAATCGCACTCTACGCCTTCGGAAACGTATATGTACCAAGTTTCGTTTAATTTAGAACATCTTCAATTTTTCCTGAATTTCCAAAGGGGTATCCCTTGGAGATTTCGAAGAAAATCGAAATGGTCGGAAGTACGACTTAATACCCATCAAATTAAAGCTTTTCTCGCGCAGATTGCGGTTAAAACAATTTCGGATGCGAAAAGCGTGTTATTAAGGAAATATTCGATGAGAAAGCGAAAAGCGTCCAAGCGAAGCGATTTTCGCCGAATTTTGACGCTGTCGTTCCAGGTTCATCATCTTCCCATCAACACGTCATCACCGACCGTTGCTAGGTAAAACGAATAATATTCGTCCCACATTTCGAAAAGTTCAATCAGTCGGCGAACGGCCAGCAAATTTCCTTTTCCACTTTCCATTTTCCCATTTCGATTGCGACGCGAACGAGTTCATAACGCGAAGTTTATCGCTCTTCCCGTTTAACTACGTTTCCAATCTGCAACGGCATAAGCCCGGCTCGGTACACGAGAAGATTGCCACGACGGCGTTAATCACTTCGAGCGAATTTGATGTGGATGTCGAATTGTCGATTGCGGACCCAAAAGACGAACAAAGTTGCGAGGGCGCCCGCCAATTCGCGTATTGCGTTCGGGAATAGGGATGGGGATGACGAACCGGGGGATCAAAAAGACGTCTGTAAGTCGTGTTTACGCCGTTGTCGACGCCGAGCGTGATGGATCGTAAACGCAAAAGTTTAGGTCGTCATTTCTATATAAACGCATTATCGCTTATTATGAAGCTGGTCGGTTATTGTTTTGTGGTCTTTCCTTCTATCTGGTAGATGGGTGAAGCGATTGATGAAGATAAGACAAACATGAATATTGTTCGAACAATAGCAATGGTAAAAAGCAGAAATTTGAGTGAAGACGTTGACGAATTCTCAGGGTCATTCGATTATCAAAGACACAAGTTGCTCTGGAGATCAATTTGATATCTTGTCGTCGCTTCCCCGTCATTTCCTGTAATAGTAATACACTAACCACACAATAATCCTTGATTAACTCACTGAGACTATATCACATCGGTAATTTCCTCACAACACAATTATTTGATTAATAATAATAATCAGAGAGAAGTTTCTTGTGAAAATGTTGAAATAACTGAACTTTTGACATACATATCTTGCACATGAATTGCTTGATTCAACGATCGAATGAAGGATGGAATTTCCCCAGAGGAAGTAAAATTGGCAAAAATTAGCCCCAACATATTAAAAATAGCAATAAACTTGAGGAGGCAAACTGCAGACCAATATCGATATTACCCGTTCTTTTAAAGTTCTTTGTATTAAAGAACATTTCATTCGTAATCTACGCGCTGAATGTTTTAATTTGATGGTAGAACAAGTCGTATTTCGACCCGGTTTCAATTTTTCGCAAAAGACTTTGAGAAATCGTCTTTCTCGTTCGATATTTTCTTGAAACTATTGGTAAGATCTTAGAGATTATTTTATTCGCGATTTACGCGTCGAAAGCTTTAATTTGGTATAGAACAAGTCATATTTCGACACGGTTTCGATTTCTCGCAAAAGTTCAAAATTTTGAAAAATTGTCAATAATTAAAAATATTTATAATTGACTGAAAGGATGATATCAGTTAATTCAGAGGGCGTTGTCAATGATTTTGGCTTCGAAATCCACATAATTTTTCTCGTTTAGATCTTAGAACGCTTCAAATTTGTTTTCTAAGCAACCCTTTTCAGTTCTCCCGTCTAATATTTTCTTAAAAACATTTGCCACATCTTAGACACTATTTTACTCATAATCTACGCGTCGAAAGCTTTAATTTGGTGTAGAACAAGTCATATTTCGACACGGTTTCGATTTTTCGCAAAAGTTCAAAATTTTGAAAAATTGTCAATAATTAAAAATATTTATAATTGACTGAAAGGATGATATCAGTTAATTCAGAGGGCGTTGTCAATGATTTTGGCTTCGAAATCCACATAATTTTTCTCGTTTAGATCTTAGAACGTTTCAAATTTGTTTTCTAAGGAACCCTTTTCAGTTCTCCCGTCCAATATTTTCTTAAAAACATTTGCCACATCTTAGACACTATTTTACTAGTAATCTACGCGTCGAAAGCTTTAATTTGGTGTAGAACAAGTCATATTTCGACACGGTTTCGATTTTTCGTAAAAGTTCAAAATTTCGAAAAATTGTCAATAATTAAAAATATTTATAATTGACTGAAAGGATGATATCAGTTAATTCAGAGGGCGTCGACAATGATTTTGGCTTCAAAATCCACAAAATTTTTCTCGTTTAGATCTTAGAACGCTTTAAATTTGTTTTCTAAGGAACCCTTTTCAGTTCTCCCGTCTAATATTTTCTTAAAAACATTTGCCACATCTTAGACACTATTTTACTCATAATCTACGCGTCGAAAGCTTTAATTTGGTGTAGAACAAGTCATATTTCGACACGGTTTCGATTTTTCGCAAAAGTTCAAAATTTTGAAAAATTGTCAATAATTAAAAATATTTAGAATCGACTGGAAAGATGATATCAGTTAATTCAGAGGGCGTCGACAATGGGTTTGGCTTCAAAATCCACATAATTTTTCTCGTTTAGATCTTAGAACGCTTTAAATTTGTTTTCTAAGGAACCCTTTTCCGTTCTCCCGTCCAATATTTTCTTAAAAACATTTGCCACATCTTAGACACTATTTTACTCGTAATCTACGCGTCGAAAGGTTTAATTTGATGTAGAGCAAGTCATATTTCGACACGGTTTCGATTTTTCGCAAAAGTTCAAAATTTTGAAAAATTGTCAATAATTAAAAATATTTAGAATCGACTGGAAAGATGATATCAGTTAATTCAGAGGGCGTCGACAATGGGTTTGGCTTCAAAATCCACATAATTTTTCTCGTTTAGATCTTAGAACGTTTCAAATTTGTTTTCTAAGCAATCCTTTTCAGCTCTCCCGTCCAATATTTTCTTAAAAACATTTGCCACATCTTAGACACTATTTTACTCGTAATCTACGCGTCGAAAGCTTTAATTTGGTGTAGAACAAGTCATATTTCGACACGGTTTCGATTTTTCGCAAAAGTTCAAAATTTTGAAAAATTGTCAATAATGAAAAATATTTATAATTGACTGAAAGGATGATATCAGTTAATTCAGAGGGCGTCGACAATGATTTTGGCTTCGAAATCCACATAATTTTTCTCGTTTAGATCTTAGAACGTTTCAAATTTGTTTTCTAAGCAATCCTTTTCAGCTCTCCCGTCCAATATTTTCTTTAAAACATTTGCCACATCTTAGACACTATTTTACTCGTAATCTACGCGTCGATAGCTTTAATTTGGTGTAGAACAAGTCATATTTCGACACGGTTTCGATTTTTCGTAAAAGTTCAAAATTTCGAAAAATTGTCAATAATTAAAAATATTTATAATTGACTGAAAGGATGATATCAGTTAATTCAGAGGGCGTCGACAATGATTTTGGCTTCGAAATCCACATAATTTTTCTCGTTTAGATCTTAGAACGTTTCAAATTTGTTTTCTAAGCAATCCTTTTCAGCTCTCCCGTCCAATATTTTCTTTAAAACATTTGCCACATCTTAGACACTATTTTACTCGTAATCTACGCGTCGATAGCTTTAATTTGGTGTAGAACAAGTCATATTTCGACACGGTTTCGATTTTTCGTAAAAGTTCAAAATTTCGAAAAATTGTCAATAATTAAAAATATTTATAATTGACTGAAAGGATGATATCAGTTAATTCAGAGGGCGTCGACAATGATTTTGGCTTCGAAATCCACATAATTTTTCTCGTTTAGATCTTAGAACGTTTCAAATTTGTTTTCTAAGCAATCCTTTTCAGCTCTCCCGTCCAATATTTTCTTTAAAACATTTGCCACATCTTAGACACTATTTTACTCGTAATCTACGCGTCGAAAGCTTTAATTTGGTGTAGAACAAGTCATATTTCGACACGGTTTCGATTTTTCGCAAAAGTTCAAAATTTTGAAAAATTGTCAATAATGAAAAATATTTATAATTGACTGAAAGGATGATATCAGTTAATTCAGAGGGCGTCGACAATGATTTTGGCTTCGAAATCCACATAATTTTTCTCGTTTAGATCTTAGAACGTTTCAAATTTGTTTTCTAAGCAATCCTTTTCAGCTCTCCCGTCCAATATTTTCTTTAAAACATTTGCCACATCTTAGACACTATTTTACTCGTAATCTACGCGTCGAAAGCTTTAATTTGGTGTAGAACAAGTCATATTTCGACACGGTTTCGATTTTTCGCAAAAGTTCAAAATTTTGAAAAATTGTCAATAATGAAAAATATTTATAATTGACTGAAAGGATGATATCAGTTAATTCAGAGGGCGTCGACAATGATTTTGGCTTCGAAATCCACATAATTTTTCTCGTTTAGATCTTAGAACGTTTCAAATTTGTTTTCTAAGCAATCCTTTTCAGCTCTCCCGTCCAATATTTTCTTTAAAACATTTGCCACATCTTAGACACTATTTTACTCGTAATCTACGCGTCGATAGCTTTAATTTGGTGTAGAACAAGTCATATTTCGACACGGTTTCGATTTTTCGTAAAAGTTCAAAATTTCGAAAAATTGTCAATAATTAAAAATATTTATAATTGACTGAAAGGATGATATCAGTTAATTCAGAGGGCGTCGACAATGATTTTGGCTTCGAAATCCACATAATTTTTCTCGTTTAGATCTTAGAACGTTTCAAATTTGTTTTCTAAGCAATCCTTTTCAGCTCTCCCGTCCAATATTTTCTTTAAAACATTTGCCACATCTTAGACACTATTTTACTCGTAATCTACGCGTCGAAAGCTTTAATTTGGTGTAGAACAAGTCATATTTCGACACGGTTTCGATTTTTCGCAAAAGTTCAAAATTTTGAAAAATTGTCAATAATGAAAAATATTTATAATTGACTGAAAGGATGATATCAGTTAATTCAGAGGGCGTCGACAATGATTTTGGCTTCGAAATCCACATAATTTTTCTCGTTTAGATCTTAGAACGTTTCAAATTTGTTTTCTAAGCAATCCTTTTCAGCTCTCCCGTCCAATATTTTCTTTAAAACATTTGCCACATCTTAGACACTATTTTACTCGTAATCTACGCGTCGAAAGCTTTAATTTGATGTAGAACAAGTCATATTTCGACACGGTTTCGATTTTTCGCAAAAGTTCAAAATTTCGAAAAATTGTCAATAATTAAAAATATTTATAATTGACTGAAAGGATGATATCAGTTAAGTCAGAGGGCGTTGTCAATGATTTTGGCGTCGAAATCCACATAATTTTTCTCGTTTAGATCTTAGAATGCTTCAAATTTGTTTTCTAAGGAACCCTTTTCAGCTCTCCCGTCCAATATTTTCTTAAAAACATTTGCCACATCTTAGACATTTGTAATCTACGCGTCGAAAGCTTTAATTTGATGTATAACAAGTCATATTACGGTTCGATTTAAATTTTGCGCAAAAGTTCAAAATTTTGAAAAATTGTCAAAAATTAAAAATGATTAGAATGAACTGAAAAGTTGGTAGCAGTTGATTTAGATGCCGTAGAAAGCGATTTTGACGTCGGAATCTACGTAGTCCTGCTCGTTTAGAGCTTGGGACGCTCCAAATTGTCTCCTGAAGAACCCGTTGCAGCTTTCCTGTCCGATATTTTGTCCAAAACATTTGCGAGCACTTAAAGACCGTTTTAGTCGTAATCTATGCTTCGAGAGCTCTAATTTGATGCATAACAAGGTATATTTCGGACCGGTGTAAATTTTTCGCAAAAGTTAATAGACTGAAAAAATTTGAATAAATTGTCAAAAATTAAAAATGGTTAGAATGAGCTGAAAGCTTGGTATCGTTTGATTGTGAGTGCGTAGAAACAGGTTTTGAAGTCGGAATCCGCATAATCCAGCTCGTTTAGGACTTAGGGCGCTTTCAAATGTTTTCTGGGAAACCCATTTCAGCTTTCGCGTGCGATATTTTCTTCAAAACATTTGGGAGATCTTCAAAACCGTTTTATTCGAAATCTACGCGTCGATAGCTTTAATTTGACACATAACAAGTCAATTATTCATTGAACCCTGTTCTCCCATCAATAAATAATTAACGCCAGCGAGTAACTCTTAACCATGACATAACGTCTTCACCGCACACATAGCACAATTCGTAATTTCAGTGGCACTTTCATTTTGTTTTGCCGTAAAAAGACGAATGACAGCACGAACTTCGCAATTGGCGGTGGGATTTGGCGGCGGTTGCGTCTCCATGGTTGCTGAATGACAGATTTAACAAAATAGTGTCGTTCCCCGTATTATCAAATGGCACACTTGCAGAGACAATATCACACCGGTAAACTCCTCACCACACAATTGTTTTATAATAAATCGGTGACACGTGTTTCGCTAGCTCGAGGCAAGCATCATCAACAAACGTCTAAACTGAAGTGAGCGAAAAATTTCTTTCCTTAAGTTCTAAGCATGCATTTTTATCCCACTTTTTTACTGTAACCGTGTGTGTGGCGTAAACAGATTTTCCTGCTCGAAAACGGCTACAATGCCTGTCACCCAAGTAAATACCCTTTTCTTACGTACTATGTCAAGTGGACGGTCAAGGGACAGTACCTGCTAATTCGAATAAGTTTGAATGTTAAAAATGTACAATTGTTGTGTGAATAATTTGGTTAATTCACCGAAGAAATTAAAGTTAAAATGCTAGTTACCCTACCATGAGCAATATTACTTAATTATTTCGTTTAATTATAATAGCCGGAATAAACTAGATTGGATCGGTCCACCGTCTCGATTTAGAAGATTTATATTTTTATGTATGTGTATCGCTTCATACGCGTCAAGTTCTTGCGGTGAATCAACCTGTCTTATCAATTTACCTAAACTTGATTGTGTCGAATTTTGAATTCAGTTGTCCTAAGAAAATTTCTACCATTAGCATTTCTCGGTGTCGAAAACAGCAAAAACATCCCGACAAAAGAAGTTCGTTTTTAAAACATCCACACTTCACCATCATGATCGTCACTTCGATATCTTTTGGCATCCTCCACAGACAACTACCTCGACCGTTAAACGTGTCCCCCGAAACGTTACGAGTTATGGAAACGAGGTCGTTTCAACGGCGTTTCCGGTTCCATGTATCCGGAAAGATTCGTGCGAAGAATCGAGGCCCGGGCGTCCTATCGAAGCATTCGCGAAATGGAACAGGTGATTTTTGCGAGGTCGCGTATCGAGATAAACGCGAAATATTCCGGCCGGTTTGCGATGGGGGGATATACATACGTACATATATTAGAAAAGCCGAAAGGCCGGGGGAAACTTTCGTAAACGCGATACCGACCGCCTGCACGTGTTTATTTAGGTTATAGGTCGTAGGTAGGTAGTACGTGTTTACGCGTGCGGTAAATTCGGACCTTGCGACCTTTAGACCCTCCGTGGACGTTTCGCGGCTGAAATAACCGAAATCGAATTAGGGGAGGATGTATTTCCAGTATACGATTACGTCGGATTGTTGATTTACTAAAAAGTCGTTCCGGACCGAAATTGTTCGGTTTTTTTGTTTTTAAATTTACATC
Organism: Chrysina gloriosa; assembly: GCA_038088585.1. Classification (NCBI taxonomy): domain Eukaryota; kingdom Metazoa; phylum Arthropoda; class Insecta; order Coleoptera; family Scarabaeidae; genus Chrysina; species Chrysina gloriosa. The sequence goes on along the minus strand of CM076088.1, from coordinate 2,085,565 downwards.
GTGTAGGCAATGTAATAGCCTCAAATTCTAATTTGATGGTATAGTTTGACGAAGCCGCTTTGTCGACGAAACAAACGTTACAATTCTTTTTGTTAAATATAGTGATGTTTGTACATGTGAGAGGGATTCGATATGAATTCTCTCACAATGCACGTATTACGCATTTTTACAGTTATTTTTCTAAAGAAGTGGACAACTTGCGTTGCCACAGCCTCCTGCAGTAACTGCAGTCGCGCTCTTCGGCTACCAGCCGTGGAAAAATTGCAAATTACAAAATTTTGATCTTCTCTTGCCATCCGTAGACATGTACTCTCACATGTACAAACGTCAATGTTCAGAAGATATATACATAAAATTTGTATACGAAATTACAGCTTTTGCAAAGCCGTACTGACGAGCGGTATAACCGCGAAACGTACGTCTACGGATGGCAAGAGAAGAACAAAATTTTGTAAGTTAAATATAGTGAAGTGTTTTTATTCTACATGTTTTATTCATTTTGATTACGGATCTTCATATGATCTTCACCAAGTAAAAGCCAGTTCTATTCGATGTAATAGCGTCGAATGTTTACTTACCCGGTCTTGAGGAATTTGTTATTGACTCTTACCTATCAGGAAGAGTGCAGCTGGTTGTTTGGAATGATGGAAGGTCCGATATGCAACCTATAAATTACGGAGTTCCACAAGGCTCAATCTTCGGTCCGTTGTTGTTTACGATCTACATTAATGACATTCCCGAATATGTTAACACCGAAATATGTCTTTATGCAGATGACACCTCCACTTTGATAGACGGAAAGTCAACTTCCGCAATAGCAGCATCAGAGGAATGGTTTGCCGCCAATAAACTCCAGCTTAACTCACAAAAAGACACAGAAACTAGTATTTTCAACGAAACAACGCAACGAAACCTGCACTGGAAAGTTCCTTGGACGCATATTGGATGATGGTCTAAAATGGACAGACCACATTGACAGATTAACAAAAAATTAACATCTGAAATATTTGCAGTTAAAAGGATAAAAATGATTGCAACTCATCACGCTGCCAGATTGACGTACTATTCGGCTTTTCATATATGTACATCTGAGCTATGACATCCTTTTCTGGGGAAGGTCAGCGGATGCAACTAGAGTATTTATCCTCCAGAAACGAGCACTGAGGTCGCTATGTAACCTTAAGCCAGGAGAGTCCTGTAGGGGTTACTTCAAGAGTGAGGGAATACTTACTATGGTTTCAGTCTACATCTTCGAATTGTGGAAGTATTTTCATGCGCATAAAGACAGGTTTCCCACCAATGGCGAGCAACATCAGTACAACACTCGATACAGGGAGGAATTTAGCATTCCTCATCATCGTCTAAAGCAGGCATGAGCAACCGTTTTTTGTAGAAGTTTTATGCTGCGAGTAATCTTGAAAAATATACATTTTTGTAGTATCCTTATGATTCATTATGAATTAAGTTTAGACGGGCCGTGCTAATATGCAACGAAAGAATTCAGTAGCGGGCCGGGCAAATCTTATTCGAGGGCCGCATGTGGCCCGCGGGCCGGAGGTTGCCCATACCTGGTCTAAAGTCTACCCAACAAAATATAGACTACTGGGGTCCAAAACTCTATAACTGTCTTCCTCCGAATTGGAAAAAGTTTGAAATGGGTCCCTTCGCAAAACAGGTGAAGAATTTATTAATGGAAAAGGAGTGCTACATCATTGGGGAATGTTTTGTTAGTGACAGTTAACTTTCAATATGTAGTACGTTTTGTATTGTATGTACTTATCTTATATGATAGATCTCAACCATTAATAGGTCAATAAAACAAGGCTGGTTTGAACGATAGTTATATTTTCAGAACGTTTACAAACGTTTTCGGAACACCTTCATCAGTGAAAATATAACTAGATAAATGTATGAACAAACATTTGTTTTTTATTTGGGACTATCAACAAAATAACTAATGACTAGGATTTCTTGATATAGAGGATGTGTAACCAACTTTTATATGTATATAAATTATAAAAACTAAATTAATGTGTAAACATACATGCAAATTAAGTAAAACCTTATATCAAAAAATCTTTGTCGAAACCTTAACAAGTCTGTTCAAGGACTAGGGAAAACCAAATTTAAAAACCTAGCCAAAGGTTTCCTTCTTAAGAAATGCAAATGTCATTTTAACAAATTGCTATATACATTACTTAAATTTTGAATATCGGTCCTGAAATTAATAGTTTTAGTGTCTTTCTGTATATTTATCATTTCATATATTAGTCTTTTTTATAATTATTCTCTGTTTTTAATATAATTGTGTTTTCAAAATCAAAGTAATGCCCAAGATCTTTGTAATGCTTTGTTACAGCGGTCATTGCACCAAAATCATTATTTAAAGAATACTTATGGCTATACAACCTTTTCTTTAAATATTGTTTCGTCTGACCGATGTAACAACCATCACAGTCTTTACAGTTTATTTTATAAACTACATTACTCTGATTTTGTTTAATTATTTTAGATTTAGTATTAGTAAAAAGAGATCTGTTACTATAATTTGGAATGAAAGTAATGTTTATGTTGTTTTTATTAAATTCTTTTTTACTTTTTCGCTTAAACCTTTTTTATAAGGAATAGCGTTATAACATTTATTGTTATTAATTTTAATTCCTCTATTATATAATTTGTTAATTCTATTTTTTATTATTTTTTCATAAAAACTATTTGGATAATTATTTTTATCTAAGATTTCTTTAACTTTGTTTAAATTCTTTTCCCTAAATTCAGGATTAGCTAATCTAACCGCTTGATCAACTAAACCGGTAACTACATTAATTTTATGTAATTTTGATGTTTCTGAAAAATAATTTAAATGTCTTCCTGTATTGGTAGACTTTATATGCCAATTTGTTTTCACAATGCCGTTATTATGCATGACTGTTACGTTCAGGAAATTCAATGAGTTATTAGATTCTCTCTCATATGTAAATTTTAATCTATTATGATAACTATTAAATGAATCTAATATCTCATCAACATTATCCTTTCTTACGGAACAAAAACAGTCATCCACATAACGTCAGTAAAAACTTACACTAGAATTTAGTTTTGCCAAACAAGTTTGCTCTAGGTTGTTACAGGATTCGGATGAATTTTTTAATGTAGCTAATATAAACTATGAAAGAACTTTTAATAAAATAAAACAAAACAATATTAATAAATTTAACCACTTAATAAAAAATGCGGGGGTTGATTACCCAATTTTACAAGAAGATTGGATAATCAACCTAACTGATAAAGAAATTTGTCAAAATGTTAAATTAATTTTAAGTCTAGGTCCTAAGTTTTCTATAGATTTTAATGTCATACCGATAGATGATTTTATTTGTAATATAGAAAATATTGTTCAAAATTATGAGGAAAACTTAGAACCTAACTTACGACATAGGTTGGTTAACATTTTGACAAATTACAAAAATAAAGAAAACAATAAAAATAATAATAGTAACAATAATATCTTACAAAAAGCTTTTAATGAAACAAAAAATTTTTGAAATCTAATAAAGATAGTATAATAACTAAATCAGATAAAGGAGAAAAAACCATAATTATGAATAAGATTGATTACGAAGCCAAAATGAATTCCTTATTGGAAGATAATCAAACTTATTCGGTATTATTATCAGACCCAACAAATAAATTACAAAATGAAATAAATAAACTAATAAATAGTTGGTTTTTAAAAAATGTATTTCTAAAGATTTAAATAACCATTTAAAAATTCTAAATTCTATATCTCCAAGAATATACGGTATTCCTAAAATACATAAAGATAATATTCCTTTACGTCCAATCGTAAATTGCATTAATTCCCCCACTTACAATCTTTCCAAATTTTTATCTAAAATTTTAAGCAATATTGTAGATAAAACTACATATAATGTGAAAAATTCATGGGAATTTGTAGATTCGGTTAGAAATCAAACAATTCCTAATAATTACGAATTAATCAGTTTAGATGTTGTTTCTTTATTTACTAATATTCCTGTGGATTTAGCACTAAAAATTTTAGATAAAAATGGAATTCCATAAAAGATTTTACAGATCTTCCAAAGGAGGAATTCATTGCAGCTTCGAAACTTTGTTTAAATTCTACTTATTTTACATATCAAAATAAAATTTATAAACAAATTTTCGGTACTGCAATGGGTTCTCCATTATCAGCAGTTATCGCAAACCTGCTAATGGAGGACCTAGAGCAAACTTGTTTGGCAAAACTAAATTCTAGTGTAAGTTTTTACAGACGTTATGTGGATAACTGTTTTTGTTCCGTAAGAAAGGATAGTATTGATGAGATATTAGATTCTTTTAATAGTTATCATAATAGATTAAAATTTACATATGAGAGAGAATCTAATAACTCATTGAATTTCCTGAACGTGACAGTCATGCATAATAACGGCATTGTGAAAACAAATTGGCATATAAAGTCTACCAATACAGGAAGACATTAAAATTATTTTTCAGAAACATCAAAATTACATAAAATTAATGTAGTTACCGGTTTAGTTGATCAAGCGGTTAGATTAGCTAATCCTGAATTTAGGGAAAAGAATTTAAACAAAGTTACAGAAATCTTAGATAAAAATAATTATCCAAATAGTTTTTATGAAAAATAATAAAAAATAGAATTAACAAATTATATAATAGAGGAATTAAAATTAATAACAATAAATGTTATAACGCTATTCCTTATAAAAAAGGTTTAAGCGAAAAAATAAAAAAGAATTTAATAAAAACAACATAAACATTACTTTCATTCCAAATTATAGTAACAGATCTCTTTTTACTAATAGTAAATCTAAAATAATTAAACAAAATCAGAGTAATGTAGTTTATAAAATAAACTGTAAAGACTGTGATGGAAGTTACATCGGTCAGACGAAACAATATTTAAAGAAAAGGTTGTATAGCCATAAGTATTCTTTAAATAATGATTTTGGTGCAATGACCGCTGTAACAAAACATTACAAAGATCTTGGGCATTACTTTGATTTTGAAAACACAATTATATTAAAAACAGAGAATAATTATAAAAAGACTAATATATGAAATGATAAATATACAGAAAGACACTAAAACTATTAATTTCAGGACCGATATTCAAAATTTAAGTAATGTATATAGCAATTTGTTAAAATGACATTTGCATTTCTTAAGAAGGAAACCTTTGGCTAGGTTTTTAAATTTGGTTTTCCCTAGTCCTTGAACAGAATTGTTAAGGTTTCGACAAAGATTTTTTGATATAAGGTTTTACTTAATTTGCATGTATGTTTACACATTAATTTAGTTTTTATAATTTATATACATATAAAAGTTGGTTACACATCCTCTATATCAAGAAATCCTAGTCATTAGTTATTTTGTTGATAGTCCCAAATAAAACACAAAAGTTTGTTTATATATTTATCTAGTTATATTTTCACTGACGAAGGTGTTCCGAAAACGTTTGTAAACGTTCTGAAAATATAACTATCGTTCAAACCAGCCTTGTTTTATTGACCTATTAGTGGTAGATCTCTATCGTATAAGATAAGTATAAAAGGTCACGAAATATATATATATATATATATATATATATATACATTTTATTGTATGTACTGTGCATAAATTGTTTGTACCTGACGACACTTTCACTGTGATATTTTGACTTAATATTTTTTCGAATTTTGACGTTGTTTACACATATGTTCTTTTTTATAATAATATGTTGAAGAAATCTATGATGTGAATTGTTAGAGGTGTGACATTTCGTTGTGATGGTCATTACATCAATAAAGGTTATTATTATTATTATTATTATTATTATTATTATTATTATTATTATTATTATTATTACTATTTAACACGAAACTAGGAAAAAATGAACTCCTTTACGAAGTCACTTTTTTCCTTATTTAGAATAAAAGAAAAGATACAAGAAACGTTCTTTATTATACGAAGCGGGGTCGCTTTATTTCGCTTTTAAGATCTCCCCGTTCTCGAGGATTAAAGGCAACTGTTTTCGTTCGTATCTTCACCAGCTGCGCCTCCGAATGCGTATATAATGGGAATCCTGCCGATAAATAGGTCGAAACTTCGATAATTCAATTCTTTGGCACTACTCGTATTAATCTCCTCGATGATTAGCGTGTTCTTGCAATATTGGGGTTTCTACCGGTTTGAAGACGCCTTTTATATTGATTTTTATATTGTATAGACCAGGCATGGGCAAGCCTTTTTGTAGGGGCCGAATAAAAAATATTAGGATGGACCACGGGCCAAAACAAAAACAATTGATAGTAATGGTATTTATTAAAAAAAAAAAAGTGGTACAGATATAGAAGTATACATAGCAAAAAATAAAAGAATCTAATATATTTAAACGAGCAATTCTTGTATATAATAATAATAATAATAATAATAATAATAATAATAATAATAATAAATGTCTTTATTGTAGCAGAATCAAACGAAAAGAGAAATACATACATGTAATGCACAAAATTAATTAAAAAAAAATTTAGAACACGATTACATAAATGAAATTAAATTAATAAATTAAATTATGCTACAATCGCAAGGCGAGATTCAATGTGTGAGTTCAAGTCCCACCACTGCTCTACCATCTAAACCTTGGAAAATAAATACAAACTAATGCAGCTAATGCCTAATCTAGTATCTTCAAATCTAGGAGATAAAGTAGACAAAAGAGAAAAAAAAAGAGGGAAAGAACTTTTAGGAAAGTAATCAAAGAAAGAATGAACGAAAGAAAGAATGAAAGAAGTACGGAGAAAGAATCCACGATGCGCCCGCCACAAATGACATGTAAGCAAGAATATCAAATTAAAATAATTATGATTGATTCGCAAATAAATGCTCGCGGTATACTCTCTTAAAAGTAGTTGGGCCTAAAGTCTTAAGGCTACTTGGCAACTCATTATACGACTTGTAGATGTGGTATGAGAAGCTTCTTTCATAAAACGTAGTCCTATGTCTAGGCGGAGAGATTGTAGTAGGAATATACAAGAAGAAAAACGAAGTTGGCAAATTCATGTTGTCGTCTAGGAAACAAGAAATAAATAAAGAACACTTGTCAAAATATAAAAAAATAAAAATTATACTTTTGCTGTAAGTAAAATAAAATAATAATATTTTATCGTGGTTTTGTCTAATTGTTAATACATAAACAAGATTCAGCCACAAATCATGTCGGATACTGGCGTAGACGGCTTGGTATCCGGCAATTCAATTAGTTTTTTGAATTTTCAACAAAATTGCATGGCTTGTCACATTTATTAGCCTCTGCACCAAACTTAAAATGGTAACGGCACATTGGATGCTTCTTTATGTCTCTATTGTACAAACTTGAACGTGATTTACTTCGATAACGACCACGCGTTTCCAGTTTTCAATACGTTGTACCAGTTTATTGAAATCGTCACGGGTAGCGTATGGTTGTAGCCAACACATCTGTTACTGCATTTATACTTGATGTACCAGTATGTTCGGCTATAGCATCAGCAGTGACTCCCAACTCGTTTAAGGTCCCTTTAGTTGCACTCAAAATGCCTCTGATTTGTCGTGGTAATCTTTCCATCCAAACGTTCTTCAAGAATTCTTCATCGATTCTTGGAGATATTTGTCTCATCTCGCGTAGTAAGGTGGATGGTTTTTTATCACCCAAAACCATGTCGTTTAAGAGAGCTTTATATCGTTTTGTATCACTTAGCATATTTTCTCTTAGCAGGCGTTCTTTCAGTTGGTTATAGGGATTCGCTGTCTCTTCTGGTGGCTCCGTGATTAAGTCTATAATACTGTCGCATTGCTCTTCCTACCTAGCACTAATTACCAAGTCAAATTTTGTAAGAGAACGAATAATTCCAGCAGTTCTAAATTGCGCTTCAGCTCGACCGAACCAGGCTTCTGGCGTCGATGACCAAAAAGTACTTAGTTTAACAGCAATACGTTGAATCTCTTGCCTAGACTGACTATCAATTCCTGTTGCCATCCTTTTTCAGTTTCTATCGTCGTTTCAAAGCGTGTTCGTAACGGGTTTTCGGCAGCAATTTGTGGCTGAATCTTGTTTATGTATTAACAATTAGACAAAACCACGATAAAATATTATTATTTTATTTTACTTACAGCAAAAGTATAATTTTTATTTTTTTATATTTTGACAAGTGTTCTTTATTTATTTTTTGTTTTCTAGGAGACAACATGAATTTGCCAACTTCGTTTTCCTTCTTGTATATTCCTACTACAAAATCATGTACCCAAAGCGTATGCAGCGAATATGACAATCGTGTCGAAAATGTATTCGTCGGTAAAGATATGGTGGCATTCCAGTAAGAATAATATTGTGATAAAAATTTATAGCCTGCAATGTACGTCTGTTGGTCATATTCAACCAGCCTATATCTTTGAGTTTATGAGAAATTCTTTGATATTTTCTGATGCCGTAAATCAAACGTAAACAAGAGTTCTGAACCCTTTGAATCCGCTGAGCTGTCAAAGAGTCTATAGCAGAATGGTAAATTGGAGAGCAGTAGGAAAACTGTGAGAGCACAAAGTGTTCACAAAGGCGCTTTTGAGTTTCAAACTAAGGTAATATCTATGTGGGTAGATTCTTTTTAAATTAGCGTATGCCCTCTTTGTATAATTATTTATTTGTTTCCTGTACCTAAAGGTATTGTCCAAGGTTAAGCCCAGACTCTTAGCACTCTCGGCAATAGGGATGGTTTGATTATTGATCTTTATTTCAACTACATGTTTCAGATTTCCACAGATTTTCCTTTTACCAAATAGAATAACCACAGACTTTTCAGGATTTAATTTAAGAAAATGTTCTCTTGATCATCTCATTCTGCTATGTGTATTCGCCTGTGCTAGACGTGCGTCTCGGTGCGTGTGTATTTAAACAGTAAAGTCGTTATTTTTGTTACTCAAAATGTCTGGAGGTAACACAGATCGTATAACACGTTCATCCAGTGGCGATAAGGATGAAGTTTTCATTCAAAAGGTCATCGAAAAAGCCTTAACTAATCCGTTATTCCTCGAGAAATTAATTTCAGCTATCGCTGAGAAACTTGCACTACAAGAGGCAAAAATCAAGGCATGCGTGAAGGAGGTCGACTCATTGGGGAAGAGATACCAAGATCTCAATAATAAATTGGAATCCCAGGAACAATATTCTAGACAGAATAGTGTTCGGGTGTATGGTGTCCCTTCTACTAATGGGGAGGACACTTGTAATATTGTAGTTAACATGTTACAAGAAAAACTTAATATATCATAATATCATAATATCCCCTATTTTGATCAAATTCTGTCGCAGGATGTTGAAAAACAAGGTATATGCGGCCAAATCAAGGTTAAAGGGAAGTAGGATTATCATTCGCGAAGATCTAACCCACGAAAGAGCAACTATGATAAGAGAATTACTGAAATATGCTGGGCATCAAAATGTGTTTACAAACAACGGCAATATTTTCGTGAAAATCTCCGGAAAAATTACTAAATTATCCTGTTTGAACGACTTTCATAATTTTAGGAAGACTTCACCGACGACGCAGTGAGTTCACCTGTTAGTAACTTTTGCTTAAACTCTTGGTTTAACTTTTTTACGGAACGCTCCTTTTTTTTCTCGCTGTATATATTCACGGAATCCTTTTATCCTGGATGATATGTTAGCTCTTTTTATTATTATTCTCTTTTACAAATATTTTATGTTTATATTCTTAGAGTGAATTTATATTTAAAATTTAAATACTGTCTTATATTGATTCAGTTACAGTCTATTGATTTAGATTTCTTTCTTTTCTCTCTTTTTCGAGAGAACATCATTTTTAATTAGTTATTATCTGCCTTATTTTTTTTTTTATTAGTGGGTGCGGTTTGTAGGATTATCCAGTGAATCGACATGCATGGTAGTACTTTCAAAATCGCTCACATCAATATAAGGTCATTAATTACTAAAGTCAATTGTTTAAAGCTTTTTATTGAGGAGTACAGTATAGATATTTTGGCTGTTTCTGAGACTTGGCTAAATTCAAAGACAACTAATGATACAATTAGTATCGATAATTATGTGTTTTATCGGTGCGACAGAGAGGGCTGTGGGGGTGGCGGTGTGGGCATCTATGTACTTAATACTATTAGGTGCAAGGTAATGAGAACATCTAATATCATTGAACAAATATGGCTTGTGGTTGACCTGGGTGGTAAAAAAATTGGCGTGGGTGCAGTATATAACCCCTCTAATGCAGGCTACAAGGAGTTTTTGGGTGAGTTAGAGGACTCAATTATTAACTGTCATTTGCTTGTGAATGAATTGTATTGTATGGGTGACTTTAATATCAACCTCCTTAGAACTGAACACGCTGACACTTTATATTTTAATTTCTTCGCTGAGGGTATTGGTCTCAAACAAATCATAAATGAACCAACGAGGGTGACAGAAACATCAACCTCACTTTTAGATTTTGTTCTAGTTTCGGATCTGACGTCCGTTTCAGACTTCGGCGTTATACATTGTAATGTTTCTGATCATGACTTCACTTACTGCTGTTTTAAGGCTTCCGATCCTCGAGATGGTCCTACCACACACACTTTTCGTGACTTTAAAAATATGTTGTTATCTGATTTTCAGGACGATTTGCAAAATATCAATTTTAACCTCATGTTGTATATGACTAACATTGATGACAAGGTCAGCTTCCTTAATTATACTATTCTAGAACTCTTTAACAAGCATGCTCCCTTTGTAACTCGTAGATTCACAAAAACGCGTTCCATGGCTCACAGATAATTTGACACTTTTGATGAATTTGCGTGACAAAGCTAAATCTAAATATCGTAGGACTAATAGTCCTAATGACTGGGAATATTATAAGTCCCTTCGAAATTTAACAAATAGAACTTTTAGGATGGAGAAAAGATCTTATTTCAATTTTATTTCACAGTCTTATGATGGCCGTTCACTCTGGCGTCAATTAGATTACATTGGCATAGGGAAGCGGAAACAAAGTAGTATACCACCTGATTTAAAAGATCCTAATACTATCAATGACTACTTCATTAATAGCGTCCCCTTTGTCAATCCGGGGTCTAATCACCCTGCGCCATCTCTGACTTGTAATTCACCGGCAGAGTTTTCTTTACACTTGTATGTACGGATACGATCACAAAAATGTTTAACAATCTTAAATCAACTGCTATGGGTAGCGATGGAATAGATGTCAATATGTTACGACTTTGTTCACCATACATTTTTCCATATATTACGTATATTATTAATTCTTGTATCTTGGAAAGTATTGTTCCTCAGCAATGGAAACATGCTGTTGTGATTCCGCTTCCTAAAATATCAGAAGTTCGTGAATTAAAAGATCTGCGGCCAATTAGTCTTCTTCCGACACTTTCAAAGGTACTTGAACGTGTTGTGGAGGGACAAATGAAAACGTATGTAAATGAAAATAAACTTCTTCCAGATGTATACAGCTGTAGAAGAAATCGATAACATATTCGGCGGGACAAAGTAAGAACACTGGAAGGTGTTGCTTTCAAAAGAAATTGATCGAAAATACGACTCTCTTAATTAAATTCCGAGGTTTTTGTTGCTGGAATTGTATAAAAAGAAGGATGGATGTCGAAATTGAAGCATTTAATAGTGGAGGCGTGTAATATTTCATTAAAAGTATTTTATCGAGAAAAAGGAATGTGAGCTTCAATGAAAGCACATGAAGGGTTAATGCAATATGGGGTCACAACTAAAGTCGCTCAATTCCGATTAAATTCTTCGTAGGAATTGTTATGAACCAGCGGCTGGTAATGACATTGCGGTCCTCTGTCCCGCTGTGCCCCAAAGAAGCACAGCCTAGCTGTAGTAACACTTCGTTTAAGGAAGTTATATTGAACATTTCTCCAAAGCCAAGATCAGATGCCATTAAAAATAAAGACCGGAGTTAATAGAGTTCAACATTTTGAAGAACTCACCCACTTAAAAACCAACTTATTGGAAAATAAAAGGGCAAGAAATAAAACACCAAAAGTGTGAAAGAAAACTTACTGAAAATGCTCAAGAAAAGCTCGTTATAAGAAAAAGATAGGCGCGAAAAAGAAAGTCAAGGAAATTTTAAGCAGTGATAGTGAAGACACTAACAACATATGCATATATTGTCCGAGCAGGTATGGCGAGTCAAGAGGAGGGGTGGGGTGGATTCAATGTCAGAATTGCAAAGGATGGGCACATGATGCTTGCGCAGCAGTGTCGGAGGACGATGAAAAATTTATTTGTTTAATGCGTTCTTAAGATTTCTTACAAAAATAGAGTATTGGAAATATTTTTTACTTTGTAACCTATAGGTATCTTAAAATACATTTTTGCAAACAATATAATACGTCTTTTCATCAAATGCCAATTTAAAAATAACTATTCAACACATGGTCCTCTGTGCCCCTCTATATGGCCCTCTGTGCCCTAGTACTAGGGGGCACACAGGACCAGTGCAGAGTTTAAGAAAAGACGGCTATAATTAGTGTATATTACTCTTTAAATAAAATTTTCAGTTGGAAATCCTTAAAGTAATCTATATGGGTTTACTCTTTCTTAGTTTTGAAAAATATAAATAGAAAACCCTTAAGCAGTCGCCTCCGATCCCTCCTCCTCTATAAAGTTCGAGTCCTTGGGATTCAAAGCATGGATTAAATTGATTTAAAACACGCGGGTCAGCAAATCAAGCAGCCGTAAAGTTTTCTCCTTATGACATCTTCGGACACACAGAAAACGCTCAGACTAGACTAAACTCAGCGCCGAGGGCTGTACTACGGCGCTGCTGTGTGTAACGGACGATATTTTGGCTGCTACTGATCGAGGCTTAGTTACAATTTTGGTTTTATTAGATTACTCGAAAGCTTTCGATACAGTTAATCACTCTGTACTGCTTGATGTGCTGTGGAGCAGGGCTTTTGATTGTGGGACTGTGCGTCTGATTGCGTCCTTTCTGTCGCATAGATCCCAATCTGTCAGAATTGATGGCGTTCAGTCTGGGTCTCTGGGAGTGTCGAGAGGTGTCCCTCAGGGCTCTACATTGAGCCCTATTCTTTTTCTTTATACACGTCATCATTCTTGGATGGTTTGAAGTACATGAAAGCACATTTATACGCAGATGATATCCAGCTTTATTTTTCGTTTAGACTGTGCGACTTGGACATGAGTATCAGTAAAATTAATGAAGATTTAGCGGCTCTTTTTAAAACATCGATTGCTCATTCATTATGTCTTAACCCTGTAAAGTCACAGGTTTTGATTTTGGGGGGCAAAGAGGTATGCAAACATCTTAATGACGTTGTTGACATCAGAATTAACGACTTGCAAATACCAGTAGTAATAAAAGCGAGGAGTCTCGGATTGACTCTAGGCAATACTTTTCGCTTTAGAGACCAGATCAGTGGCTATATTCAGTCTGCATATGCAAACCTTAAAAAGTTGTATCCTTTTCGCTCGACTCTGAACACCAATATTAAAAACATTATGTAATGCCTTTGTTTTATCTAAATTTACATACTGCTCAGAATTATATCACCCATGTTTAGATCAAATCACGGTTAATCGTATACAAAGAGTTCAGAACTCCTGTCTGAGATATATTTATGGTATAAGGAAATTCCAACATATATCGCACAAACTATCGGATGCGGGATGGTTAAATATGAAGAGTCGAAGGGAAATACAAATGCTAACACTATTTCATGGAATTTTACTATTAAAGTCGCCACCTTATTTGTATGAAAAATAAGATATCGGACGGATGTTCACAGTGTCACCACCCGATTTCGTAACTTGATTTCTCCGCCCATTCACCGCTCCTCATTTTATGAGAGATCATTCTCATTTTGTATTTATAATAAATATAATGAGTTGCCAACACATCTAAAAACCTCTGTCGCACAATTTAAACAGAAGCTCCGCTCTGTACTCTTCTCTAATTTAATATCATGATCTTCTCTCTTTGCTGGATGGTCGTGCAAACCATTGTTTTTGTTTTTGTCTTTTTTTCTTTTCTCCTTTTATTACTGTTCTGCTCTATTATTTTTTATTATTTTGTTATGTATCATCTGGGGCGGGGATCACACTAGCAGGGTTTTAGTTTTTTAGTTTTAATTTTAAGTTCTTCAGTTTTTTTAGTTTTTAGGTACTTAGAGTTTAGGCATTTACTTATTATTTCACTATATTATTTTATTAGTCCATTATATCATGTTGCAAAATCATAATTTTTATTGAGCGTGTTACTGTTACTCGGGGTTAGGTAAGAGCAGGTACATGTAGTACATGTAACTGGGCCTCGCCCCGCGGTTGTGCATCTGCATTTTATATATATATAGTTTTTTTCTCTTCCTTATGTATACATATTTATTTATTTTTTCCTCTTTATGTAAAAAATGATCGCACAATAAAGCCATTTATTATTATTATTATTATTATTATTATTATTTGACATAAATATTATTTAAGTCCTCATTAACTTCGTTCACGGCATCCTGCCAGTCAGCGGGAGCAAAACACTTATATAGCATACATCATCCGCATACACATGAACATCACACAACTTTACAGCATCAGGTAAGAGGGCTGTATAAATTGAAAACAAAATGGGACCCAGAATCGATCCCTGCGGAACACCAGCAGAAACCAATAACTCACTCGAAACAGTATCACCTACAAAAACACTCTGGTATCGGTCACCAAGGTAGTCCCCGAATAAGTCCAGTGCACCTGGACCAAACCCAGTATACCTCAAAATGCGTCCCAGGAGACCATGATCAACCGTATCGAATGCCTTGCTGTAATCCAATAGCACCAGCAAGGCGATCCGACCCGCATCAACTGCTGCAATTAAGTCATCAGTAACCGCCGCCAGGGCAGTCGTACAGCTATATCCGGAGCGAAATCCAGACTGCACCCCCGGTAAAATATTGTTAGTATTTATATAATTGCACGGCTGACTATGTAGAACCCTCTCCAGAATCTTCGACATAGTAGGTAATATGCTGATAGGTCTCAGATCACCGAGAGTCTTAATATCCACCTTCTTCGGCAGCGGAAGCACTCTAGCTTTCTTCCAAGTAGATGGGACCACGCACTCAACAATACAAGAGTTAATGATGTGAGTGACATATGGTATTATATATGGACAACAAAGCTTAATCATATAAATACTCACACCGTCTCCTCCAACTGAATTGGATTTAATACTTTGTACATGCGTAATCATCTCATTAGTGCTAATTGTTTGAAATTCAAAATTATTGTAGAAGCGCACCTCCGAATAAGAGGTCGTATCAATAGGTCCTGGTTTGTAATTACAACTATTGACAAAGAAGCTGTTGATAAGATTAACATCATTTAAATGCACGGGGATTGACGAACTATTCTTTTTAATGAAGCCCAAACGGTTAATATCCCTCCACCAGAGCGAATCGTCACGAGATCTTTCAATATATATATATATATATATATATATATATATATATATATATATATATATATATATATATATATATATATATATATATATATATATATATATAGAATTGGGTTCTCGAAAACGGCTCTAACGATTTTGATGAAATTTAGTACCTGGGAGTTTTCGGGGACGAGAAATCGATTTAGCATGGTCCCGGTCCCGGGAAAATCCACTTTAATCCGGTTTCCGCACATTTCTGGTATTGCGGTATATGAAATTGGTTATCGAAAATGACTGTAGCAATTTTTACGCAATTTAGTATCTGGGGATTTTCGAGAACACAAAATTGATCTAGCATGGTCCCGGTCCCAGGAAAATTGTTTTGTCCCGCTTTTACCTATTTCTGCGGTACATAAAATGTGTTATCGAAAATTACTCTCAAGATCTTGTAACAATTTAGTATCTGCATAATTCTGCTCGTTTAAATCTTAGGACGTTTCGAATTTGTTTTCTAAGAAACTCGGATTAGCTTCCTTGTTCGATATTTTCATGAAACCGTTTGTAAGGTTTTAGTGATTATTTTATTCGTGATTTACGCATCGCGAGCTTTAGTTTGATGTATAACAAGTCATATTTTGGCCCCGTGTCAATTGTTCGCAAAGAGTTCAAAACTTTGAAAAATTGCCAAAAAACTAGAAATGTTTGGAATTAATCAAATCATCGATTTCGACGTCGGAATCGCACTCTACGTCTTCGAAGAGGTATATACACCAAGTTTCGCTTAATTTAGAACATCTTCAATTTTTCCTGAATTTCCAATTTCCAATTTCCCTTAGAGATTTCGAAGAAAATCGAAATGGTTGGAAGTATGACTTATTACACATCAAATTAAAGCTTTCTTCGCGCAGATTGCGGTTAAAACAATTTCCGGGACGAGAGACGTGTTATTCAAAAAATATTCGATGAGAACGTGAAACGTGGTTCTGGTCGAAACGCTTCTGTAGGGTCCAAGATCCAAACGAAGCAATTCGCATCGATTTCAAGGTCGGAATCGGACTCTACGCCTTCGAAATCGTATATACACCAAGTTTCGTTTAATTTAGAATATCTTCAATTTTTCCTGATTTTCCAAAGGGGTACCCCTTAGAGATTTTGAAGAAAATCCAAATGGTTGGAAGTATGACTTATAACACATCAAATTAAAGCTTTCTTCGTGCAGATTGCGGTTAAAACAATTTCTGGAACGAGAGACGTGTGATTCAGAAAATATTCGATGAGAACGTGAAACGTGGTTCTGGTCGAAACGTTTCTGTAACCTCCAAGATCCAAACGAAGCAAATCGCATCGATTTCAAGGTCGGAATCGGACTCTACGCATTCGAAAACGTATATACATCAAGTTTCGTTTAATTTAGAACATCTTCAATTTTTCCTGATTTTCCAAAGGGGTACCCCTTAGAGATTTTGAAGAAAATCCAAATAATTGGAAGTATGACTTATAACACATCAAATTAAAGCTTTCTTCGCGCAGATTGCGGTTAAAACAATTTCCGGGACGAGAGACGTGTTATTAAGAAAATATTCGATGAGAACGTGAAACATGGTTCTGGTCGAAACGCTTCTGTATGGTCAAAGACACAAACGAAGCAAATCCCATCGATTTCGACGTCGGAATCGCACTGTACGCCTTCGAAGACGTATATACACCAAGTTTCGTTTAATTTAGAACATCTTCAATTTTTCCTGACTTTCCAAAGGGGTTCCCCTTAGAGATTTCGAAGAAAATCGAAATGGTCGGAAGTATGACTTATTACACACCAAATTAAAGCTCTTCTCGTGCAGATTGCGGTTAAAACAATTTCCGGGACGAGAGACGTGTTATTAAGAAAGTATTCGATTAGAACGTGAAACGTGGTTCTGGTCGAAACGCTTCGGCATGGTTCAAGATCGAAACGAAGCAAATCCCATCGATTTCGACGTCGGAATCGCACTGTACGCCTTCGAGAACGTATATACACCAAGTTTCGTTTAATTTAGAACATCTTCAATTTTTCCTGATTTTCCAAAAGGGTACCCCTTAGAGATTTCGAAGAAAATCGAAGTGGTCGGAAGTATGACTTATTACACACCAAATTAAAGCTCTTCTCGTGCAGATTGCGGTTAAAACAATTTCCGGGACGGGAGACGTGTTATTAAGAAAATATTCGATGAGAACGTGAAACGTGCTTCTGGTCGAAACGCTTCTGTATGGTCAAAGACACAAACGAAACACATCCCATCGATTTCGACGTCGGAATCGCAGTGTACGCCTTCGTACACCAAGTTTCGTTTAATTTAGAACATCTTCAATTTTTCCTGAAAAACAAAAAATGTTCCGACATCATCCCAAGGATCAGTCTTTATCCGGTTCACGGATTCATCGCTCGATAATCCGGATCGGATCGGAAAGAGTTAGAGGGTTAGAGATATTTATGTACATCTACAATATAGCACAGAAAAGCTCCATTTATGTTTATGTACTACATATATGTACTTGGTTCACGTTAAAGAACTAACCGCCCGGACGAGATGTATCTATGTATGCTTCACGATCAAAGCTGCCCTCGGATGGAAAAACGGAAAAGAAAAAGGCGAACGGCGCAAAGTTATCAATCGGGGGTTGGAACGGCGTGTTTTTTAATCCGATTCAGAACGTGTTTTTGTTCCGTTTTATTTTATTCTCGAAACACGATGATAGGCACGGCGATTCGTTTAAGGGTAAATTGGATTTCCGTTTTTTCCTCCTTAAATTCGTATTGGATAGAATTTAGACAGATGTGTCGGATTTAAGATAACGAATGCCTTCGATGTCGTCTTTAGACGGGTTTAAATTAGAAACGATCGCCTCGATAAAGGGAGTGGATGGAAGGGAGGAGAAGGGAAGGCGGATTGATGGCTCGTTCTTCGTAATTTTATCTTACGTCGTAAATCGTTTCGAGAAAAACGCATTTAAAGTTTTACAATACATTTTTTATTATACAAACTTCTTTATTTTTATGATTAATCTGCCGTGCCAGCTTCGTAATAGTCATCTCCCTCATCGTCATTTCGTCGTTCATTTTAAAATACGACCTTCTTTAGATGCCTCGAACGTAGATGCCTCAGCGACGAAAGTTCGTGCTTCGTCCAAGACTTCGCAAATGCTTGCTGTAACCGGCCCGAAGCCTATATTCATGGTATTCATCATTAAAAGAATGCTTGAATGACCATTATTGAATATACATACAGCAGTTTTAACGCATGTGACACTACTACACTTGGAGCGAAGATCCAAATTAACGCGTTCAGACCCCCGTTCGAATTTTGAGCGTAAGCACTTAAACAGCGCCCTAACAAATCATTTTTACCAAGTTTCTTGTAGATAGGAGTAATTTCCTTTATAACATTGAGATGAACAGCAGATTTCCGAGTGTATTCATTTAATTTATTTGTCGCCTTTGCTACTTGCCAGGACCAAGAACTGGGCCCGGGCAGACAGTTTTCATGTTGGATTTTAACGTCAGTTAACGATTTGTGCTGTAACGTTGCTCATATTGCGGTTTTCATTTCTTCTATTGAATCTTTATGTCATCTAATCAAGTCCGCAATAAATGCTCACTCAGGCCCACAACAGACACGTCTTGGGCGCACGGCCAATCTCGAGCGGCCGGCGCGCGAGTACGAGTCTATTATAGGCTCTATAACTCAGACACTAATTAGAATTTATACTTGGGACCTTTACATCCATATTCTACAGGCTTCGAACTATATTTTAAAGCAAAAATTTTTTATTCGATTTTTTGAAAATTCTACATCGGTCTAACCCCTTAAATCTTGCAATGTAGTCCACGGAAAAAATCTCCCGAAAACCTAAAAATTTGTAACATTTGTACTTGTCGGTGTCCAAATTTTCTCTAAGAGCACTCTCATTAATATCGGTTTCACTTTTGAAGTTTCACACGCGTACTAGTCACCCTTCCATCTGTGGAATTTGATAATGAATAAAAGTCATAAACGATGGCAATGATAATTTTTTCCTTTCTTCTAATCTCGGCTTATCATTAATTTGTGTGCCATTTCTGTTATAAATACTCCCCAAAGCTATTAGCAGCTGTTACTAATGAGGGATGTTTTATATCAACGTGCGTCCAATTCATAATCCTCCCATTCGTGTTTTTTTCCCTTTCAGTCGCTATAGAAACGCGTTGTAAACCCTTTAGAGACGCATAATTAGACCTCCCTTTCGTGCAGTTTATTGTTACGATACGTCGCAGAGAGCGCTTTTGTTTCAATTTCGCGACTTTCAAATTTCCCTCATTGCAAGAATTCATTTTTTTGCAATAATTAATCTCGCGATTTCTGTAGATAGATAGATAGATAGATAGATTTATTTGTCATATTGACGAATACAAAACAAAGTCAGTTGGTGATACAAATAAATCCTATGATTTGTGTCATATATATATACAAATAAATAAAATAAAAATGCCTATATACAAAACACACAAACAAAATGTATAAAAGAGGTATAAAATGTATAGAATTTAAAACAAGAACGACTAGAAATGGTAGTTGAAAAACTCCTCCAAGGTGTAGAACTCTCCCTCGATCAGTGCTCCTTTGGTTTTCCTTGCGAAGACCTTCATATCTTCAAGTTGTTTGAGATGCAGAGGAAGGCGATTGTAAAATTTGATGCCCCAATAGTGCGCGTTTGTTTGTGTTGCTACAGTACGGTGTCTGGGAATACTCAGATTATTCCGATAACGCGTGCTGTAGCTATGTTCTTCGCCATTCTTTCTATATTGTTGTTGGTGTTCATGAATATACTTTAGGCCATTGTATATATATAAGGACTTCAAGGTGAGTATTTTGTGTTTCTTGAAGTGGCCTCTGCATGAGTCACGATATTGAAGGCCACTTATAGTCCTTATCGCTCTTTTCTGGAGGATGAAAATTCGTTCTGCCGCCGAAGATGCTCCCCAGGAAAGGATGCCATAGGATAGGTGACAATGGATGAAGGAATTGTAGGTATTTATGACTGCTTGGTATGTCGCTATAGTTTTTATTCTTTTAATGCAGTAAATCCCTGATGTCACTTTTCTCGCTAGTTGATCTGCGTGATGGGTCCATTTTAATCCCTCATCCATATATATACCAAGGAATTTCACCATAGTATCTCCCTCAGGTCTGGCTGCTAAAGTCAGTTGTTGTGTTTTATTTGTATTTAGTTTTAATTTATTAGAAGCAAACCAGTGATTGGCCTTTTCTATGGCTGCATTTGACTTGGCAATAATTCTTTCCTCGGATCCGTCCCTGACCAAGATGGTAGTATCATCTGCATAGAAGACCACCTGAACATCACCTAGATAGCGGGACATGTCGTTCGTGTAAATAATGAACAGTAGTGGTCCCAAAATCGAGCCTTGTGGTACTCCTGCTGTAATTGTTCTTCTAGTGGATCTTTCTTCTTTCCATTTTACTACTTGTACTCTGTCTGAGAGGTAAGACTGTATTAATTGTAGAGGGGGCCTCTCACTCCATAATGTTCGAGCTTTCGCAGTAGAATGCTGTGGTCAACTGTATCAAAGGCCTTGCTACGGTCTAAAAGGTTCATCCTCATCTTTTGGCGATCATCCAGCGCCTCGTTGGTCGACATCAAAACTTCTACCATCGCAGTTGTTGTGGATTTGTTTCTGCGATATCCATGTTGTTGTTCTGTGAGGAGTTTTTTGCCTTCCAGGTATTCAGTTAATCTAACAGCGATCACCCGTTCAAAGATTTTTGATAATATTGGCAGCAAACTTATCGGCCTGTAATTTTCACAGTCGTTAACGTCACCTCTCTTGTGCACAGGTATAACCTTCGCAACTTTTAACTGTTTAGGGAAGTATCCTTCCTCTATACAAGTATTTATTATGAGTACTAATGGCTGACATAGTTCGTCATTAATGCATTTAATGGTGGCGGCATTCATATCGTAAATATCGCGACTTTGTTTACTTTTCATATCCAGAATGATGTTATTGATCTACCTGCATGACACGGGTCTGAAGAAAAATGAGGCACCATCATTGACAGGCAAATGTTTCATTAGATCCAGTAAAGATGTAGAGGTCATTATACTTTTAGCAGTTTCAGTTCCTATCTGACAAAAATATTCGTTCATGGAATTTGCTGAGATGTTAGAATCTTCACTCTTGTCTTTATTGAATGATGAAAATTCATTATTGATCAATTTCCATGTTGCTACTATTTTATTGTCGCTACTTTCCATAACTCTAGCATTCTCTTTACTCTTGATTTCCTATATTGCATCCCTATAAATTTTCTTCTGTTCCCTATAGATGTCGTATATTGAATCATTTTTAGTAGTTTTTGCGATGATCGCAAGAGCATCTAATCTATTTTCCATATTTGCGATGTCTTCATTGTATCGTATTTTTTCATTTGTGTTGTCTGATTTTAGTTTTTGTTTTAATGGGAAAGAGAGCTCAAACGTCGATGTAAGTACATCGTGAAGGAAATTGAAACCGTCTCTTGCACCAAGTTTTACATCTGGCAAGCGTAAATTATTGCTAATCATTTGCTTAAATAATGCGATATTTTGACCCGTGGACTGTCAATACATAATTTTTCTTTTTTGCCGAGTTCTGCAGTTATACCAAATATGAGTATTTGGCCTCTGTGGTCGGAAGGATGATACTCCACAGTTTCTCCATTGCAGTTTTCTTTGCTAATATTCGTGAAGATATTATCAATGCACGTACTCGAAGCAGCTGTGTCACCCTTGAAGGTTCTTTAAATGTCCTATGTAAATGTTTTTAGGCCATCTATTCGGATCAAAGATATCTGTTTCGTCGATACTATGTAAAACCCAATCTTAAAGGCGAGATATTTTTCCCGTGTTTCGAAATCTTTTTAAAGTATTCGTCAATTATAAAATCGTACGTGTTATATTCTCTCATGTCATTACTGCTAAAACTTTCATCAAAGCGATCTACATAAATCCATTTCCGCTTTTGTTTAGAGAATGCTCCTTTTTCATTACTTAGTCCTATAATTGTTTTTCTAACTTTCATCAACTCTCTGTTTTTCTTAAATTCATCACTTCTTTGAGATTGATCATTTCTTTCGAAAGTCTTGGTCATGTTTTTATATTGCTTGCTGTTTTGTATTCCATGATCATATCCATCTATCTCTATCATGTTCATGTTAGCAATTGTAGCAGTTTTCGTATTTTGACATTCTTCTATATTCGGTGTAGAATTAATATTTTCTTCACTATTTACTGGTTTACTCTTCTCATGTGTGGATGTCTCTTTAAGCTTGATGTTCTCGTCAGTATTTAACGGCCTTTGGTTATACTTTTTCATGCGTAGGTGTCACTGTAGGATTACACTTGTACACCTTAATATTTTGTACTGATTCTTTACCTGTATAATGTCTCCTGTTACCAGATTTGCCACCACCGTTAATATTAGTTTTTCTCAAGTCCTTCAATTTTACCTGTATTTCCTCGAGGATTTCATCATATCTGCTTTCTAATTGCTTAACGTAGTTCTCTAATACTTCTACTTTATTATCCTCGTTTTCAGCAGAAAATGAACTATATTGACTTTCCTTCTCATCATTTTGTGTTTCCATCTCATCATTTTGTATTTCCATCTCGTAATTTTGTGTTTCCTGGTTATTATACATTAACGACTGTTCCAATAATTTGCCATTCACTGCAGCTAGTCTTCTTTTGTACTGTTCGATTTCTTCGTTCTTTTCCCTACATTGCACTTTTTGATAGTCTAGCTGTTGTTTAAGTGTACCGATTTGTCTATCCATATGTCTACACTTACAGTTACTTTCCAGTTCTAATATTTTTCCTTTCAAGATAGTTATTTCACTTTCTAGGTTCGATTTGTCTATCATTTGTGAGGTTATGTTATCACAACATATAATTTTCTTTTCGTCGTCCACATACACACCAGAAATTCTTAGTACACAACTAGGGTGATAGATATTATTACATTTATTACACGTAACATAATTCTTCAGTTCCTTCGCGCACTTTTTACATACCGAGACAGAAATTGAAACGTTTTTCGACGGCGCCATATTTACTCATTATCTGTACATGTAAGTTCGTAATAAGTAGAGCCCGGATATTCGGGCAAGATTCCCAAAATGGCTAAAAATGGCTAGTTTCATTTATAAATGCGTTTTTCGCTTATGATTGCCTATTGTACTGAGAATTTAGTTAAATTTCTTAAACAAAATTGCATCGGCCTAGCTCCCCTAATTAATGATATAAAAAGCATAAATTACAACAAATTATATTTATAAATTTTAGGAAATTACTTAACATAAAATAAAGATAATCACCTAGTATTGTGTGTGTGTGAGTGTAATTTCTTTTATTCGATCATAGTTTTTCCTATGTCTCCTCTCTTGAATTTCATCTTCGATGCAGCTTTATTTTCTATGAATTCTTCCCTCTCTTAACTTCTTTTTCGGTGTGGCTCTATTTTCTATGAATTCTTCCCTTTTTAAATTCTTTCTTTTCCGGTGTGGTGAGATACTTCCTTTAGAACCCTTTTAGTCCAAAATATATTTTAATTTTTTTGTTGACTTGTCTATCTTGTCAATTTCCTTCGTCGTCAACCAAACGAACTTTTTATATTTTTTTTTTCCGGAAACCAGGACTACACTATATTATTCCTCCGTTGTCCACGACAACTTTAATTCACCTTGACTCCAGTTCATCCAAGGTATAATATCGGGTGTTTTCTTAGCTGCATGAGAATTTTCGATATCGATAACTATGGTTTGACAGCTGAGAATGTCAAACTGTGTTGACATTTCTGTTCAGTAAGGTTTGGCAAGTCACCGTGAATCGTTTAACACCAGAACAACGCTTCCAAATTGTGGAAATTTACTTTGAGAAAAATAAATCTGTTCGCGAAGTTCATAGAGCACTTCGTCCATTTTACGGTCAAAATAATCGGCCTAGTGAGCAAGAAATTCGTGCAATTATTGATCGTTTTCGCACTAATTTAACTCTTCTCGATTCAAAACCATCAACAAGACAAAGAAATGTGCGCACGGAAGAAAATATTGCTGCTGTAGCGCGAAGTATCGAAGAAGATGCCGAAATGTCGATTCGTCGTCGTTCTCAACTTGTTGCCCTTTGTCCTTCGACTACGTGGAAAATCTTACATAAGGATCTTGGCATACGTGCCTATAAAATACAGCTCGTGCAAGAATTGAAGCCAAACGACCATCGTTTGCGTCGCATTTTGCTGATTGGGCTCATTTGAAACTGGCCGAAGATGAGCATTTTTATCAAAGAATTGTGTTTAGTGATGAAGCTCATTTCTGGTTAAATGGCTACGTCAATAAGCAAAATTGCCGTATTGGGAGCGAAGACAATCCTCAAGCCGTTAACGAATCACCATTATATCCATTAAAGTTGACTGTTTGGTGCGGTTTACACCCTGGCGGCATCATCGGTCCTTATTTCTTTCGAAATGAGCAAGGAGCTGCCGTTACGGTGAATGGCGAGCGCTATCGAGCCATGCTGACTGAATTTCTGTTTCCAACAATTAATCAGATGAACATCGACGACATTTGGTTCCAACAAGACGGCGCAACTTGCCATACAGCGCGCTTAACAATCGATTTATTGCAAAATCAATTTGGTGACAACTTTATTTCCAGAAGTGGTCCTGTTTACTGGCCCCCTCGTTCGTGCGATTTAACGCCTCTGGATTACTTTTTACGGGGCTATGTTAAGTCATTGGTTTGTGCCGACAAACCAGCAACTCTTGAAGCATTGGTAGCCGATGTTCAAGCCACCATTGACGCCATACGGTCAGATTTATTGGAAAAAGTAGTCAAAAATTGGACTGATCGAATGGACCATGTAACTCGTAGCCGCGGCGGACGTATGCCGGAAATCATATTTAAGAAATAAATGCCATGAAATTATCTACCAGATTATAATAACAAAAATTTCATTCCAACAATATTTCTGTCTTGTATTATCATTTTAAGTTCTCATGCAGCTAAACAAAACACCCGATACTTTGTATCCTTGATTATTTATCCAGTAATTATTATGAATTCTTGTAATGTGAAAGTGTTGTATGTATGTGTCTGAATCTTTACAATGCTTTTTCTATCTTTTAATCGATGCGTTTTATAATAATTACACTGGTTTACAGCCAAAAAATACCAAGAACGCCACATGCCTAGATAAGTTAATTGGGACCTCCTGAACACGAAGAACGCTGTAATTTTTTTTTCTAAGTACCGTTTTTTAGATAACGGTACTTTTGTGTTTTTCGGTGTATGGTCCCACTCAAACCCTTGTGGAGCCCAACCGAAAAGTCCGATCGAGATAAATGGCATATCGTTGGAAAGGTAGTTGAATGCCTTTTCCGTCGATATGCTGCAAATTTCTATCTGACAAGAAATGGCTGAGTTATGGCACCTCAAATTTCAAAATTTGCCTATTTTTTACGTTTGTTTCAAAATTTTTCATTTTTATTTCGTTTTTTTCTACGTTATAGTAAAAATCTGGAACGTTTTATTTTTTACCAAATAGTTTATTTAATTACCAACATTTTAAGCGTAATTTGAAAAAAAACGGATGAAAAATAAAGTTTTTATTAAGGATTTTGTGGAACGACTATATTTTCATTTTCATTGCTCACACACTATATTCGGCGTCCATCAGTTTTAACGTATTTAAAAACGGAATTTGAATCTCTGTATATGTTGGTAGCCCTGATTGACGAAATATTATGAGGTATGGCACAAATTACATCATCAACAAATATGAAAGAGACTACATTACACATTTTTAATTCATTTAATAATGATCTGCAATTCACCATAGAAACAGAAACAGATAGATCCATTCCATTTTTAGATACACGAGTCTTGAGAGTTGACAGTGGTAGATTGATATTGAATTGGTATAAAAACCCACGGCTTCGGGTAGATTCATCAACTACAATTCCGGTCACCCATTTGCACAAAAATATAATACAGTAATAGCAATGAAAAACAGAATCACGCATATCTGCCATAGCTCCTTTATACATGTCAATTTGAAGCAATTGCACAAAATTTTCCGAAACAATGGATATCCCAAACACATATTAAACAAATTAATTTATAATTCTAATGCTTTTGATGGACCCACAGAAACCACATTTAATGAACAATCAATAGCTTATAAAAAAATTCCATACATATCCAATTTAACAGATCAAATAATAAAACATTTTAAACAGTTCCCTAATATTAAAATAGCTAAATACAATCCTTTCAATATTGGTAGCATACTCACAAGAACTAAAGACACAACACCTTTGCTCAACCAAAAAGATGTCGTTTATGCAGTTCCATGTGGTGATTGTGAGTCTACATATGTTGGGCAGACATCACAGTTGCTAAAACAAAGATTAACACAACATAAGAGCGACTGCAGGGTGAAAAAGGGTTCGTGTGCGTTGGCTGTTCATTCTCAGCAATTTCTTCATACTTTTGATTATGACAGTGTCAAGATTTTGGATAGGGAAAGCAACTACAAAACAAGATTGTTGTTGGAAATGATACACATTCAAAAAAACCATAGGGCCATCAACTTTAAGACAGATGTCAATCAATTGAGCATAATATATACTGAATTGCTAAATCTTTGATGTGCTTGTAACCTTGCCAATTTTTGTGGTTTTCGGGATGAACTGTGTATACATTTTAGTTTATGCATCTTGTACATAAAAATATTTGCACGTCAATAAAAACAAACTTGTTCTTGTCTCTCTTGCGCTTAACATGTATACTTGTCGTTGCAATTTTAACAAATACTCATACATATTCCACGCGTTCATGTGATTACACGTACAAAATCTGATGGTCTGATACCACGTTAATATGTATCTGAGGGCTAGTGATCTACTCTAGTTGTAAGTCTTAGTTTAATCCTTAAGTTGCAACATTGTGATAGCACATTTTTCAGCATACTCCTGATGAAGTTACCAAACGGTGACGAAATATAGAGGTTGAACAAATGAGACTTTATTTCACGGACCGACCACCCCAATAGAGTTTTTCGCTGGATTTTATATATTCTACTCTATACAGTACGGTCGAAATACATTTTTACTATATATATATATATATATATATATATATATATATATATATATATATATATATATATATATATATATATATCAAATTGGATCATAAAACCGTTAGTTGAATTTAACGCCCCGTTTTTAAAACCACATCGCATTGGTCTCCCGCTAATATATTGCTTGACATAATACTTGCCATAATACGGGATCATACTTTCATCGATTGAGAAATTTTCATCAATCCCACCGTGTCGCAGATTGATGCATTTAGGTGATGGTCTCATTTTGTAAAAGCGATCCATATCATTGATTTGAAGGTTGTCATTCGAAATGAAAGTTATTTAGTATTTGTTCAAACCTCTTCATTCTCATGCTATTACAGGGCAGTTTAGGACAGTCAGGTTTGCTTGACCAATACAATTTCTTATTGGGATACTTGGCGTATCCACACATGAGAATACCTCCTAAAAATACTTTCATCTCGTTCAATGTCACTTCTAAATTTATATTCTTTCGGAGTCCATACAAGTTTGTTTGCTCCTGAAAATGTCTTAAAATATCATCGGAGAAAAATAATTCAAAAAATTCTGTCAGAGTTTTGCATAAATGAGCCTCAGCACTTGGTGGAATCATGGTTTTAACTTTGTTTGATCCACAGGAGACGCGCATTAGCCTCTTTAGGGGTTCATCATCACTGTCATCCTAGTATCTTCCTGTACTACTTCACATTCTGGAGATAATAATTTTGGATCGAGATGATTAAGATTTGCCTCATACTCATCATCGCTTTCATCGGTATCTTGATCAGTATCGGCTCCATCTAATGGTGGAATTGTGTAAATTGCAACGCCATTGAGCTCATTGTCGTCAAGGGCATCCAGTTCATCCAATATTTCAGAAACTGTAAGTCTATATATGAAACAAATATTTATTCAATTATCGTATCACAATTGTACTACGGCCTCAGTGTCCTTTTTAAGGGACGTTGCACTCAAAGTCACTATATGCACGTGGCAAGAAATTTGTCATAATTTTTTTATCTCTATCTATTACCCTTATTTACAAATAACAGCACACAAAGAAATAAAAAATATTCACACAATATTTAATATATTCCAATTTTTCTTACCCAGCTCGAGATTTTTGTTGTTTTTTTCCACAAATTGGTTTTCCATATTTTGCCTAAAACACAACACACAAATCACAATATTTGAAACACATTTAAAACACGCCTCGTTGGAATGTTAGTAACGGCAAAGCCTACTTGTTATTTGAAAATTTTTGAAAGTGCTACAGTAGAAAATTCAAGCGTCCCTTATAAGGGACTCTGGGCACTAATGGGTTAGATTACACCTACGCTATTCCTCATTAGCATTAGTCTTCTTTCTTGGGGTAAATGGAGCCACTTCTTGTGTTTCGTCTTTACTGAAAGAGTGCACTTTCATCCTTTGGTATTATTTCTGATGGCAACACCGGTTACCAGGCCATTTCCTAGCCCCCACTTTGGCTTTCGCCGTCACTTATTTCGCATGTAATTTTCGATTTACTTTAACGGGATTACATCAAAGAGCAAACTTCACAAAAGAACAAACTGAGATATAGAAAGGTAGACGTCCAGATATGTATAATCATCGAAAGGAGTGAAGTTTTCCACAATAAACAAAATTAAACAGAGCCCTTATTCATAAATAAGTATCGAGTTAGACGAGTGTAACCTGTACTCATATCCATGCATCATCCGCAATTGAAATCTATATTCAACTAGATGACCCGGCAAACTTCGTTTTGCCCAAATCTTTTTCGATTTTTCTTTTCTCCTAAACCTTCGCGTAGCAACTACGAAGAAACCCGCAGAAGGAAGTATCCAATTTGGTTCAGTCTATCCATTTTTATATATCCATAAGATTCACCTGTTTGCCATCAGCGAATTTTGGCAAATTTAGTCCACCTCTTCTAAACATCACAGGTAGAGATCGCGCGCGCCGAGAGTGCTCCCATTGTCTTGTTTCAAAACGCCGATTCAATTTCCGATTTGTCTATCAGGTTAGTCGGTAAGAGGGAACCGGTCGTGGTAAGGTAAACATTACGCGTAGCGCACGTTCGTTGGAGGGAATCGAGGACGATCTCGACGCGGGACGACGACGTACCGGAGACGGAAACGATAAATCAGGATGACAAATGTTTGCTTTGTGTTGTGTGATGGTGTTTGTGTCGGGAAATTGATGCGGAGTAAAATAGCGAAGCGAAAGCGGGGAAATACCGGTGGAGTGTTCCGTGATCGGGCAATTTTCTATTATACATACATAGGTAGTATGTACATACATAATTTTGTTTAGGTTTACGACCTGTATCGGTTGAGATCCACATGTTTCGGTGTGTTGTCAACTTCTTCGAAATGGAAGGTCGGTACCATCACGGATTTTATTACCCTACGGGTGTTAGCTTCTTATTTTAAGTCCAGCCCGAGACGTTTAATTGGAGGAAAAAAATGTAACTAGAAATAGAATTATTAATTATTATAAAAAGCATCGACTAAAAGATAGAAAACCATTGTAAACATTGAGACATATATACAACACTTTCGCGCAATGAAGATCTATTATCTCTACCCTTCCATCGTACAGTGTATGGTTACAATACACCTATAAGCCGGGTGTCTAGAGAATTTAACTCACTACCTGTTGACGTAGACCTATTTAATGTATCTTATAAAAATTTATATGTTTTATAAGAGCACTTGATTCTAACGTGTAAATTATTATCTATTTTTCATTGCGGTGGGCATGGATGTGATTGAGTATTGAGGCAATTGTATCTTTTAGTTTTAGTTTTAGTCTTTTCGTTTTTTAGTGTATTTTTTTGAATTTTATATTTAGTTTTTAGTTTTTTTAAATTCTATATTGTATATCAAATGGTATTTTTTTAAAGATTATGTACTCTTGGTTTGGGCCATTATGGACTTCGGTCTGTTGGTCTTGATTAAATGAATAAATAAATAAACACTTTCACATTACAATAATTCCTAATAACTACTGGATATAAATAATCAAGGATACATCGACTTTCAATACAGGTTTCTATAACAACGTAACACATCAGTCAAAAAGTCCCGAGGCTTTTCGTCAGATGGCGCCCCTAAAAAAATTCATTTTTGTTACCGTCGCGGGCCATCTCTTAGATGACAGGGAAAAAAATTTCATAGAAATCCGTCCATTAGTTCACAAGTTACATTGCTTTGAGTGACGACTGACGGTGCTCTTAGCAGTGACGTCAACCATGGGTGCAAAGCAGTTTCGTGTCTTGATTTATCATTGTTTTTAATGAAAAAGAAATACTGTGCAAGCCAAGAAATGGCTTGATAAGTGTTATCCGGACTCTGCCCCGTCGAAAGCAACCGTGGAACGTTGGTTTGCCGAATTCAAGTGCGGCCGTACGAGCACCGATGATGCCAAACGCTCTGGAAGGCCGAAGGAGGTGGTTACACCGGAAAACATCAAGGAAGCCCACAAAATCATCTTGGAAAATCGCAAAGTGAAGTTGCAGGAGATCGCTGACATCATGAAGATGTCGAATGGCAGTGTTTCCACAATTTTACATGAACATTTGTCCATGCCAAAACTTTTTCAAAATGGGTGTTGGACTGATTGTATCACTCTTCAAGGGAACTATGTTGATGAATAAAAACAATTTTTGGAAAGAAAATGTTTTTTTCTCCATTTGCCTCGGGACTTATTGACCGATGTGTTATTATGCCTTGGATGAAATGGAGTCATTGTGAATTAAAGTTTTCGTTTCGTGGATAACGGAGACATAATGTAGTTTAGTTTGGTTGACGACGAAGAAAATTGACAAGATAGATAAGTCAACAAAAAAGTTTAAAACATATTTTGGACCAAAAGGGTTTTAAAAGGAAGTACCAGTGAATAAAAGAACCTCACCAGACCGGAGAAGATAGTATTTAAAAGAGGTCAGAATCCATTGAAAATAGAGCCACATCGAAAAAAGAAGTTAAGAGAGGGAAGAATCCATAGAAAATAGAGCTGTATCGAAGAAGGAATTCAGGAGAGGAGACATACGAAGAACCATCATCGAATAAAAGAAATTACACTCACACACACACAACACTAGGTAATTATCTTGATTTTATATTAAATATTTCTCAAAATTTATAAATATAATTTGTTATAATTTATGCTCTTTATATCATTAATTAAAAGCTAGGCCGGTGCAATTTTGTTCGCATACAACATCGATTTGGGACTGACCCAGGACGGGAAATCGGCGATGTAGTCGTAACTTATTTCGTAATTGTACATTGTTTGCTCAGGCTATTCATCGTCTATCGCTAATATTTCCTCACCACGATTGTCAGTGCTTTCCTCTCTTTCCCCTTCCTAGCGGAGTCCATTTCCATCCCTTTCTTTGGAAATCATGTCTCGCATTTGTTATGCTAATAAAAATCATCTCATTTCATTCGCAAAATGCTATCAAGAATCGCCCCGTTTAGGAAAACAACTGCATCACCGAAGAGAATTTTCGCGACGATCATCGGCGTAGACGGGAAATTCGTTTGGATCGCGTGGTATTCGAATCACTCACCGTTTCCTTATATCTAGTCTCTATCCTCGTCGCGTTCTATATCTATCCGTCTTCAACAATTATGCCACGTTTCCCTTCGTGGGAAACGGCATGAAAAACAAAAAAGGAACAAAAACGAATTTATGATATTCGCGTCGCGCTCTCCCAAGGAAAACGCGTCGTATAAAAACGAAAAGAGACGTCGTCGTGGCTCGCCGATTCCATAAGACACGCGGAGATTCCCCTATACAGGATGATTCAGGAGGAAAGGTAAAGATTTTGGTGGGTAATAGTATAGACAAATGCGAACAAAACATGTTCTATTAACATGTGTCTTATTTTTATTGGTTACAGGGATACGGGTCATTAACTCATTAACATGTGTCTAATCTTTATTGGTTACAATATACCCCTCACAGCAGGAAGAAGTCAAAGGCACAAACAAAAGTAGACGCAAAAGACTAAGTTGAAAGAATATTTTCAAAAATGCCACCTCCGACTTCAATGCACTTTCTAATTCTTTTGACTGTACTACGTGTAGCTCTTCTGAGGTCGTCTTGGCGTTCTTTTATGAGGGCAGCACAATTCATAATTCGAACGATCAATTCGTCTCTTGTGTTTACTTCATCTTTGTAAACTTCGTCTTTCAACCATCCCCACAGTCAGAAGTCTAAAGGGGTAAGGTCCGGGGATCTCGGTGGCCAAGCCACGGAACCATTTCCGCCGATCCATCTTCCGGGGAAGGTTACGTTTAAATGCTGTGTCACCAGACGACTAAAATGAGCAGGGGCTCCGTCATGGGGAAGAACATACTCATCCTTGTAGCCAAAGGAGCATCCTCCAATAATGGTGGAAGATCGTTTTCAAGAAACTCTAGATAACGGGGCCTTGTAAGACGATGCGGTAGGATAACAGGCCCAAGGAGATGATTGTCAATCATACCACACCATACATTTACGAAGAAGCGTTCTTGAAAATGTGTTTCCACAAAGGCATGTGGGTTTTCGTCGGACTGCCGATGTGAGTTTCTAGTGTTATTGATACCGTCACGAGTGAAAGTGGCTTTGTCCGTAAACAGTATTAATGGGATTACTCGGCCATTTGCAATTAGCCAACGACAAAATTCCAAACGTCTACCTTCATCTCCTTCTCGAAGGTGTTGCATCCGTTGTAAATGAAAAGGATGCAAGCCTTGCCCCTCGTAACGTCCGCCATACTCTTGTTTGTGGAACACCGATACGTGTAGCAATTCGGCGTGTGCTTGTTGAAGGACTACGTTCTACCAACCGCATAATGTCTTCAACTTCATTCACATTTTGTTTATTTGCACGTTCAGATGCAAAATGACTGCTTGGTACTGCACCAGTCGGAGAGCTGTCACTCTAACATAGGGCCGAGAGTCTTAATTCCCACTGGCCCCCTTGTCATCCCTGTGGCGGCCACAATCTCACCGCTGGAAGTTGAGTGTTTAGTTGATCCTGGGGACCCGGTCACTGGTTTCGTATCTTGATAGATGTTATTTGCGTCTTCTGGGTTGACTTAATGGTAGATAATCTACACGACGCCGAGAAGATACTGCACCCGCCGCACTCGGATCATAGGCGGGGGTCTGTCCTGGTCAAGCTCAACGATGTGTTCGAGCACCGGGTTGTCAGAACGAGAAATCCTCTCTATTGTGCCCCTAGCGAGTTGGACGATGTATTCGTCCAGGGGCACCATCTGTAGATCATCTTGTATTTGTTTGTTTCTGACAAACCACGGTGCTCCAGCTATCATTATTCCCGAGTTCCACTGCTTCGGTATTTTACCTTCTTGTATAATCGTATTCATTAGCTTGGTTATTTGTCTTATCCCTTTTTCTCCCATATATTTGATCATTTCTGGTGTTATGTTGTCTCTTCCTGGAGCCTTTCCTATTTTCAGCTTCCTTACGAACTCCATTATTTCTTCTTCTTGAATTGGCTCTATATTTTGTATTTCCTCTGTCTCCTCTTCTTTTTCCCTTGTCTCGACATTAGTTTCTGTCAGCTCTTGGAAGTGTTGCCGCCATCTTTCCATTATTTGGTCTTCCTCTGTAATTATACGACCATACTTATCTTTTATGTTTACCATGTTATATTCTCTTTTCTGTCTTAATTGTTTGAGCGTTCCATAGAATAATTTTTGATTTTCTCTATAATTATTAGTCATTTTCTCTCTAAATTTGATCCAAGACCTCTCTTTCGCTTTCTTAATTTCATTTTTGACCTTTCTGCGTTTCTCCTTATATTCTTCCAAATCGTCCAGGTTTCTTGTTTCAAGATATCTTTTCCAACTGGTTTTCTTCTCTTTTACAATATGTTTTATTTCAGTGGTCCACCACTCTGTCCTTTTTCCGGTCTTGTTTGATATTTTTTTATCTCCACAGCTCTCCTTTGCTGCTTCCAATAAGCTGTGAAATGATTCCACTTTCCTTCAATTCCGCTTCCTTCCGGGTCATCAAATCTTTTAGCTAATATTTGCTGGTATTTTTCATAATATTTTCTTTCTTTCAATTTGTAACTCTTAATTTTTTCTTGTATCCTCGTTCTTCTTTTGTCCTCTCTTTTCTCTTTCCGTCTCATATCCATTTTTACCAAGTAGTGGTCACTTCCTATTTCTGCACTGCGTCTTACTTTAATATCTTGTATCATTTCCTCTTTATGTTTGCTTACTAAGAAATAGTCTATAATTGATTTTTGTCTCCTGCTTTCTTCGACTCGCGTGAACTTGTGAATGTCCTTGTGTCTGAACTAGATTGTTTTCAATACAAATTTCTATTATTCTGCTTCCATTGTTATTTTTTGTTTGTTCTCCCTCTTTTCCCATAATATCATCGATTCCTTCATTCAGATTTCCTACTCTGCCATTGAGATCTCCCAATACTATAATATTTTCTCCCCCTCGTCTATTGTTTTCTGGAGTCTTTCAAAGAACTCGTCTTTTTCTTTTTTACAAACGTCTTCACTTACCCCATATGCCACAATTAGTGTCCAAGTCTCGTCCAATATACTAATTTCTACCTTCAACAATCTCTCATTTATATATTCTTCTTTCATCATGTCTTTCAATCTAGTTGGCGGTATTACTAATCCAACCCCGCCTCTTGCTCTTTCTATCTCTTTAACTCCAGACCAGAACATCCAGTATCTCTTGTGAATTCTCTTCATGCCACTCCCTTTCTTTTTCGTTTCCGTAATTCCCATTATTTCTATCTTATGCTTCTCCATTTCCATCACTAACTCCTCCTCTTTCCCATTCACACTTCTCACATTCCACGTACCCACTCTCAGTGTGCTATACTGCATTCCTTCTTCTTTTATCTTGTTCTTCTTGCCGTCTTCATTAAACCCCTTGTTTTCCCCTCCTCGCGTTTTGTTTAAGTTTTGAGTTGCCTTCTTGGGTCGAGTTATCTTCAGTGCGAATGTATTTTCGCTTTTCCTTTTCCAGCGCTGCTCCCCAAGAT
This sequence comes from Chrysina gloriosa, assembly GCA_038088585.1. Taxonomy (NCBI): domain Eukaryota; kingdom Metazoa; phylum Arthropoda; class Insecta; order Coleoptera; family Scarabaeidae; genus Chrysina; species Chrysina gloriosa. The sequence goes on along the minus strand of CM076088.1, from coordinate 2,049,849 downwards.
TCTTCCCTTTTTGGAGCCCTTCCCTTCTACCATCCTCACCCCTCTTCCACGTCCCTCGATCGTATCCTTCTTCTTTGCCATGGTTGTCGTCGTCAGTCCCTTCTTTTCTAATATTATCAGTTTTTTGAATTTCTGTTCGGGGGCTCTCTCTCGTATCTTTCCAACCTCGCTCTTTCCCTGTCCCATTTATAATCTCTTCCATCAATTATGATCTTTTGATAACCTACCTTAACTCTTTTTTCTTCTTTACGTTCATTCTCTCCTATCTGCTTCAGTTTCTTCTGTATATCTATTTCTTCTAGGGTCATTTCGTTATTTATGTAAACTCCTTCTTTTAACTGCCTTAACTTATTCTCATTCAGCATCACTACCTCTTTATCTCTTGCCTTCTCTAGAACCACTTTAAACACTGACTCTCCCATTTTTATCACCTCCCTTATCTCTATTCCCACATCCATGTTTCTCTTCATAAAATTCTCCATTCCTATTTTCAAATTGTATTTGTCTTCCGTTGATATTTTCATTCCCGATACTACAACGTTGTTCCTTATGCTCATTTTTTCCATTCTATTCATTCTCCTCTCCATGGATTTCATTTGTCTCTTAATTTCTTCTTTTTCCTCCTTTAATATTTCATTTTCCCTTCTTATCTCCTTCAGTTCTTCTTGGTATTCTTTCTGGTTCTGTTTCATCTCCTTTACATCTCTCATTATTTCTCTCATCATAACCACTAGATTGCCTTCCTCTTCTTTCCCTTTCTGCGGTGTTCTTATTAGTTTTTACTACCTTTGAATATTTCACTTGAGTCTTCCCTTCCTCTTCCTCTCTTTCTACCGGAATCCTCAAACGTATTGTCATCACTCTCCATATTCTCCCGTCAATGCACCAACTTTTCGTCCGATCCCTGTATCTCTTTCCTTACTATTATTTTGTTCTCTTTTATTATCACTTTTTATTCTGAGTGTATTTGTTCCAGTCTTGTATTTATATCAGCAGCACAGCGTCAGGGACGTTGCTCGAATCGACTTCTCGGAAGCTAAATCCCTCCCTGTGTCACCACTGTTTTATGTATATTCACTGTTTGATGTTTTCAGTAACTGTCAGACGCGTTTATTGTGATAAGGCTCGATTTACGAAATTACTTATCGCCGCACACGCCGGACAACCGCTCTCTTCGCCGATCGAAACTCAATCCCCAAATATGTCATTAAATCAAGCAATTATAAGGGGTAACACGAGAAAAAATTTTAGCCGTGTTTGGAATGAAAAGGGCAATACAAGTGCAACTTCCGTAGCTATTCTAGGGTGATTTCATCGTTTTAAAAACAGAAACAATCTTCATGACATAGAGATTATCGACGAAGCGGGAAGTGGAGATACAAAAGCAGCTTTTATATTTTTAGCCGCTAAATCAATCATTGAACGAGGGAATTATCCTCCTGAGTTAGTTTTCAATGTTGATGAAACGCGCCTTTTCTGGAAGAGAATGATAAAAGGCACATTTTTACGTCGTGAAGAAAAGCGAGCAGCGGGATTTAAAGCTCCAAATGATCTTAATAAAATAAAATGTAGAGGACTCCCTAGAAACGATCTAATAAATTAGATTCGTTAATGGACAGTTAGCAAGTAACCTCTACATTTTGTTTTATTAAAATTTTGGCTCTCGAAAACAGTTCACTATCTCCAAATGATCGTTTAACGCTCTTATTAATCCGGAACCCCAAAAACAATTGTGGAGCCAAACCTTTAATGACGAATAAAGATTTGCAGAGAGAAAATCGTCAGGAAAATTATAGTTTTGGTCTGCCCATCTTGTATGCTTGGATAAGAACATTTGATCGCGTGTCCCTTGCGCATCAGCTATAAACTTTATATGAAAAAGTGGCAAGTGGTGTGGTTTGTTTCTCTTTTTAATAGCGGAGATGAAGATGTGCCCCTCACTGTGCTCTTAGCCTATCAATCAAATGCAATACTGGCATAACTTCAAAATTGTCACTTTTAAGTAAATGCAACTTTAACTGAAACAAATTTTTGTTTATGCGTAATTTATTAGTTATCAGGAACTTATAAAGATGTGTAACTGACAAGGGAAGATCCCGAACCCGGAAATTCAAAAAAATTTGAAACTTTGGGAATATATACAACATATATAGGTGTGCTATACGCAATTTTTTTTTTGTGCCGACATTCACTTTGATGGGGTGAAACACCCCATCGAAAATTGACGGATTTTCAATTTTCTCCACACAACTCCAGTAAAAAGAAAGATAGAAGATAGGTGTAAATGCAATAGTTGCAGCATACATCAAGATCTTTCAAAATATGTGAGAATACAGAGTGTTCCGTTAAGCCTTGCGCTCATACTGCAGATGTTTTTGTAACAATACAAAGAAAAGTTTGAGATATAATTTGTGTGACTTTTAATTCTACTTAAAACTATGTAGGGTGTTCTAATGTACAGAGTGTTCCAGAAGTAAATATCACCCTATGCTTGGTTATATCTAATAGAACTTCATATATTATATTATAATATATATGTATATATATTATTAAATACTTATTGCAAGGAATGATCTCAATCCCGCAAATTTAAAATATGAAATTTGAGAATATGTAAACCACATATAGAGGTGCGATACGAATTTTTACTGCAAAGTTAATGAAATTTACTGTATATCTTTGCGGTACTATATTTATTGCCTATTACTGCAAGTTTAGGTTTGTGCTTATCGGAGGTATTAGCGCAATACAGTATACAGTAATTCGATCTTTTTAGCTTGAAAACTAACCGTCATTCTTTTTTTGATCATTTTGCAATAATTACTCGCATTCCTCACAGACATTGTCTTGTCCTATTTTCGTCGTTATCCCGTTGTGATTCAGAGATTTTCTCTGTAGTGCATGGTATATACGGTTTCCTGTTCTTATTCTCGCATTTACTTCGTCTTCTAAATCGCCCGTTCTGTTGATGGTGCTTCCTAGGTTACTTATAGTTTCTTATAGGTTCAATTTCGTCTTCGTCAATCTTTATTGTTGTTTCTACTGCACCCTCGGCAAGTGCCGTGATCTAATGTTTCTTGTTTATACCCTTTTCGCTGAAAGGTACCATCATCTCTCCTACTACAACGTTTCCCAATTCTCACATTTCTTCTCTTTGAAAGAAACTATGTTTTTTTCCTGCAATTCTCACGAAGATTAGCACGTCTCTCGTGGATCTCTCCCTTTTTCCGATTCGATTCTTCCCCCTCCAAAAACCAACCTCATCTCATTCTTCATCATTACGCACACGTACGTCCGTAAATGCTTGCTTCCCGTCCTTCTATTCCCCTCATTTTCCCCGTCTTTCTCTGACCCGCGCACTTGACGGAAATGACGGCGTTAAACGACGACGTCGATTAAACGATCTCGGATTCCGATCACACCTTCTCACCCTCTTCGCGGTTCGTCCGGGAAAAGGACGCCCGAACTAATTCGTTTCCGTCTTCTTCGTTACGTTTCGATCGTGCGAACGAGATGGCGACGATAGAGCTTTCGAGGTAATGTCGAAAGTTTTTTAATTAGCTGGGTATAAAGTACGTTGTATGTTGTACGTTTCGAGCTGTCGTCGCGTGCGACGTTGTTATTTGTTTTTTCCGTGTGTCTATTCGTTTATCGGTGGCACGCAATGCGTATCTGCGATCAGCACCGGACTGACTGTTCGAGGGAAGGAGGGAGAGGGGGGGAATTAATTTGTGTGAATTTCCATGACGGAGAAACTCGAAATTTATTAATTCGAAAAAACATGTTAAATAGGAGGATGGTACACTAGTTTCATTTATTTTGTCGAAACGTTTTCAACGGTTTGCTTTGATACAGATTGGACGAGATAAAAGTAAGTCAATGACTGTAAAACACGAATAAATGGGCAAATAAGAGTATTGTTTTGGAAGCACTGATTTATCCAAACGTAACGACGTAATTCTCTCCAAGTTCTTGAAACTGATTTTTCCGAGTAAAGAGAACCAAGGATTGCAAGAAGTTTCTCTATTCATGACAACGACTTATGTTAAATCACGGAAGCAATGCAACTTGGCCGTAACTGGGCAAGTTGAATAGTATGGCGGCCAAGAGTTATACATGTGAAAAGTGCTCCGTAGAATGTGACATTCTTACTGAAAATAAACTTTTAAAATGTGCAAGTATGAACTGTTCTAATGTGATTCATCATTCGTGCACAATATATGGTAAAAATGAAATTAAATTCTTGGAGGCAAATAAAACAATGGTAAAATGGTTTTGCACTAGATGTGCTGCAGTGGATACGAACAACATCAGCGACCTTTCGTCTAAAATTAATCTGATGGAGAAACAAATGAAAGTGCGAACAAATCAAGTGAGTGAATTGTCAAAGATTATAGAAACACAAAACAAAATACTACTTAACATTCACAACAAATCAGAGTTATCCGCCATCAACTCACTCACATCAAAGCGAAAATAGCGTATCAACGAAGAAATCCGTAAGGACTAACGAACCACATAAAGTTAGAACCAGGTCTAAGACGATAGATGGCAACACGGACAAGATGAATGTAGCACCACAAAATATACAAGACGTAAAAAAACTCATCGAAAAGAAAAAAGATAAACAACCAAAAAATTCCAAAGACGATCGATAAACCCATTGCAGAACAAAACAGCGAGGTTATTGATACTGCGAAGAACACAAACCAAAAAAATATTCGAGGAAGGAATGCAAATACATCGCTGGTAGCCGTTAGAAATAGAAGGTGGATATTCTTATCAAATTTCAGTAACATTACCAATGAAGACAATATTAAGTCACATCTCTTGCAAAATAAAATAACATTAGTTTGTGAGAAAATTGAACTAACAAATAATGATATAGCGGCATTTAAAGTAGCAATACAGGAAGATGATGTAGCAAAAATATTTAGCGAGGACTTGTGGCCTATAAATGCAATCGTGAGAACCTACAAAAATTTTCGGCGACGACCCCTATCTCCGACGATCTTTCGGAAATAGGAGGTAATTATAGTAATTTAAATGTTCTCCATCAAAACATTCAAAGTATATATAATAAGGGGAATCTAATAGAGGCTTTCTTAAGTACACACGATAAAATTGTGCATGTTTTCTGTGTCACTGAGCATTGGCTCCGGCAGTGCCACATATTAACGGCGAACCTGACTGGATATCGCATGGCTTCATGTTTTCTGCGAGAAAACAGAATCCACGGAGGCTCATGCATTTTTGTTGCAAATAATTTATTGGCTGACGAAGTTACGCATTTGAAACAGAAGAGTATTGAATGTACAATGGAATGTAGTTGCATAGAAATAACTTTACATAAAATTATTATCGTAAACATTTATAGACCACCGGATGGACACAAGGGCGATTTCTTTGGGACATTGGAGGAAATCTTACAAGATATACTAAAGAACAAAAAAACACACAAAATTATTTTGACGGGGGACTTCAATATATCCTTTCACAATAAAGACGACATCTACACTCGTAGAATGAGGGATTTAACAACATCATTTAATTTGAATAAAACAATTGACGGACCTACAAGAATAACTAAAACGTCAAAAACTACTATTGACAATATAATAATAATAATAATAATAATAATAATAATAATAATAATCATTTATTTCCAACGGGTAACACCCAAGTACAGGAAAATTAATACACGAAAAAGAAAATATATATGCGAATACGTTCGTAACAATGAAAAACCAAAAATAAAGAGCTTACTGCCACTAACAAAATTTGTACACAATAAAAAAAAGCTATTCTACAAGTAAATAAGAGTATATAACAATATTACAAACTAACAATACTACTGATAATATCCGTAAACCGATCAAAATGCAGATCAGCATTGCTACAAAACAGATCAAAATTATGGCACATTATATAGATGGGTGCTCTAAGCATCGCATTTGTTCTTATGCCATCCAGGTAAAAAATGGATGGATGTCCTGCAGATAGTCTGGGCACATTAAAATTGATTTTTTCAAGTAACCACGGACAATCAATTTTATTATTTAATAAGTTAAGGAGCAATTTGATGCTAGCAACAGTCCGCCTGGTTTGTAAGGAAGTGTAGTTAAATCTATTGAGTAGCAATGCATAATCATATCCCCTTTCTGGGTACACATGGTCATTAATATACACTAAGTACTTTAGGAACCGTCGTTGAACCTGTTCTAAGTTTTTTATATGTACGGCATATACGGGGTACCAAATAATCGAACCATATTCTAGCTTTGACCTGATGAAGGCGTTGTATAATAAACTTAAACAATCCGTATTAGTAAAATCTCTACAGTTTCGGTAAATAAAACCAAAAGTTCGATAAGAGCTTGCTATGATTTCATTTATGTGATCTACAAAATAAAAGCCAGTGTCAAAAAGTATACCCAAGTCTTTTATACACGTACAACGTTGTAAATTGATATCATTCATAGTATAATCATAACAAATTATTTGGTGTTTCCTAGTGTAAGTTATAGTTTTGCATTTGTTCACATTAAGTTGCAAGTGGTTTTCCATGCACCAAGAACTTAGACTGTCCAGATCTTTTTGTAAAGTAAGACAATCCTCTATCTTTTCAATTTTAAGGGAAATCTTCAAGTCATCAGCAAATAACAACGACTCACACTGCAAATTATTCACTATATCATTTATATATATTAGGAAGAGAATAGGTCCCAAATTTGAACCTTGAGGCACGCCAGATGTGGGAGAGAACATTTTTGATTTATGACCCCGATACTCGACATACTGCTTTCTGCAGGTCAAGTATGATTCAAAGAGACGCAGAAGAGTTGGAGAGAATCCCACCGCTGACAGCTTACTGAGTAGAACGTGGTAGTCTATCTGGTCGAAGGCCTTTTCGAAGTCGGTATATATGACGTCAACTTGTCCCCGTTTATCCAAACACTCCGAAATATATTGACTAAAGCAACTTAGATTTGTTACAGTGGATCGACCATTCATGAAACCATGCTGTGCAGGGGATAAGACAGATTTTATGGACCTATAAACATTACTATACAAAATTGATTCTAAAACTTTAGAAGTGTTGCATAATATGGATATTGGTCTATAATTTCGAATACTAGAAGGATCACCTTTCTTAAAAACAGGGCAGATACGAGATATCTTCCAAATATCGGGGAATGTAGCGTGCTTCAGTGTCAAATTAAACAAATGGTATAGTGGTTTTACGAAGGCAATGGCACAGTCTCGTAGCAGAAAACTAGGAACACCATCCGCACCACACAACAAACTGTCTTTGCATTTTTTTAGTGCCTTTAGTACTTCATCTTCAGAAATTTCAAAAATGTTAACAGTGCAATTAGTACAAAAGTTACTATCACTTATCCTAGAAGGATTCGGAGTTGTATATACACTACTAAAATAATGTGCAAAAGCTTCCATTGCAAGTATAGGAGTATCCAAAACTGTATCGTTGTATTTCACAACACCAGGTATTCTAGTATTGCCACGTTTACTATGAATGAATGACCATATTCTTTTAGGATTACTAACTACGGAATTCTGCACGCTAGATATGTACGTTTTGTATGCAGCATCGATAAGAATTTTACATATTGTTCTTAACTCTTTAAATTTTTCATAGTGATACTCAGTCTTATACTTTTTGTATTTTTTATGTGCGTAGTATTTATCGCGAAGATATTTAATAATATTGTGATCAAACCAAAGAGGATACGAACGGATAGAGGGTTTCCTTTTGTATATAGGTACAGTGCAATCAAAAATGCTATACAGTATGTCATAAAACGTTGAACAAGATGCATCTACGGTATTCGTGTTATACATAGGTGACCAGTCGGCATTAAGAAGCATATTATACATCAATGGAAAATTTGCTTTTTAAAGTTAAATTCCTTGCTGCCTATATTTTCTTTAAAAGGTGCATGACACGACAATGTAACTTCAGCAAAAATATTCAGTGCAGGATGATGTGAGTCCTCAGACACCATAGGACTCGCATCTCTCTCAATGGAACACACAGAGTTGGAGAAAACAAGATCCAGTAGACGATGGTTGTCATTTACTACGCTATTAAATTGATTGAAACTGCAAAATTGTTGAAAATTGTTTAGCATAATATGTTTGCCGTCATTGCGAACAATATTAAACAATGGGGCATTAAAGTCACCTAGGATAATTAAGTTGTCACTGGTAATCCATTCGGTTGCTTCGAGTGAAGATAAAAAATACTGATAATCTTCAAGTGTTAAATTAGGGGGTATATAAACAACAAATATAGAGTATTGGTATGGAGTATATAATCCAATAGTGCAGCCAACTATATCTATCAAGGGAATACTATTACAAATAATGCTTAAATCCACTTTGGTACAGATGAATGTATTTTTCACTGCAACTAGCACTCCGCCACCCCTAGACACTCCATGAGCATCTAAATTTCTATCACATCTATACGCAGTATAATCACTAGAGAGGATTTCATTACTAGATACAGAGTCAGTTAGCCATGTTTCAGAAAAGCATAAAACGTCGTAGTCGCTGGAAGATGTAGCGTTGTAAACATCAGCTATCTTAGTATTAAGACCTCTCATGTTTTGATAGTATATGTTTAATTTGTACTTGGGCTGATTATTCAGTTTAAATTAATAATTTGAGGTGTACCACGAACGTATTTAATCTTGATATTTGTTTCACCTTTAGCAATTCTATCTTTAATCTTTATTCTTTTTATCTATAATATCTGTAATAATAATAATAATAATAATAATAATAATAATAATAATAATAATGACCTTTATTGATCAGACAGATGGCAAATTTAGATGAATGTTTACAAAGAATGAATATTAACACAATTTTTGTACAATAAACGTTTCCTATCTTCTTAACAATTAACAAATACAATCATTATTATCTGACCAATAGGTGTAGGATTCAGACAAAGTCTGCTATTCTTCCTAGACCATTTAAATAATATGCGACATATATATATACATACATGTATATACGCATATATACATCATACGAAAAAAATGCGATAAAGAAAAGAGAAGAAAATAATAATAAAAAAGAAACAATGAAAAGGAAAAACCACCAGAGAGCAATACATATGTGACTGCAACCGTCACTAACATATTCACAAATTAGTACTAATCGGCTAATCATCCAACTGAGACTGCAGTAGAAACTTGCGCAATTCCCGCTTAAACCCAAGCAATGGCATATTTCTGAGACATGGAGGCAATGAATTAACTGTTCTTGTAATATTGAACGAGAAAGATCGCTCAAAAATTGCAGTCCTGTGAACAGGAGGAGTGAGTAAGTCACGTCTCCGAATATTAATACTATGAACATCAGTCCTATACCTAATCCTCCTTGCTAAATAAGCGGGTGTTCGATAAATCAGTATCTTCTTATAAAATACCGCTGTATGCAAATGTCTTCTCCTCTTCATATCCACCCACTCCGCCTCCCTCAGTTTATAAGATATATGGCAGTATTTACGAATACCATAAGCAAAACGCAGGCAAGCATTCTGTACTCTCTGAATCCTTCCAGAGTCAACGCTGTCAAGGCATGGGCCATATAGAAAATCACAATAATTAAATTTGGATAATATCAAGCGATCACATAGAAGCAATTTTGTATCGGTGTTCAATATATGTCTACTTGGGAACAGTAATTTAAGAATATGAAATGAACTGCGAATAAGCATCGAAACATGCGTTTTGAAACGAAGTTTGCTGTCAAGTGTTACCCCAAGAACCTTGCACTCGGTACAATACGGAATCTTAACGCCGTTAATACCAATATTCACAGCAGCCAGAACCCTGTCCCGCATTAGACGGTCCCCAAAAAACACCACCGACGACTTGGAACCATTTACTACTAAGCCATGAGCCTCCGCGGCCCCAACAATACCCGCGATATCATCATTAATAACTTGCTCAGCATTCCCAAAGTCATTTGGATTGAAGGAATAATAAATTTGTGTGTCGTCGGCATACTGGTGATAACTGCAACGACGCAGAGACCTGCCTAAGAATGCTGTGTAAATGATATAAAAAAGTGGTCCACAGATATTCCCCTGCGCAACCCCGTGCTTGATTTTAAGTTGTGATGAGATATTTGTATTAACCTTAACTCGTTGGGTTCTATTATTTAAATAATTTTTTAAAAGCAACACCGCAGGCTTATCCAATCCAATGTAACCAAGTATTGAGATAAACAAATCATGATCAATCATATCAAACGCTTTGGAGAAATCAAGAGAAACTAGAGCGATCATTTTGCAGTCCTCCAAAGAACGAAACACATCATCAGCGATATTCACCAACGCCGTGCCACACGAGTGCATAGATCTGAAACCGGACTGGAATTGCGGCAAGACGTTATACTTAATTAAATGATCCCCCTTTACAAACTGTGAGGAACACACTGGCTCAATTGTTCAAACGGCTCTGTCAGACCACTCGGCCCAAGAAATTAATATTGAACTCAAAACTAAGAATGTACAACCAGGAAAAAGAGGTACACAAAAATTATCATCACAGATGCCTCAATAAAGTTCCATCAATGGCTATACAGCATAAACTGGCAATCGTTTCTAGTTCCTGGCCAACTTAATTTAACTTTTATTGACAAAGTAGTTGATAAATTTAATGAAGTATGCCAAAGAAAAACAGCATCAAAAGGGAATAGTAATCAAAGAAATACATTCAGTAGCCAAATAAATCAGAAAATCAAAATAAAAAGGCAAATGTACGAAGACATGCTGGAAAAAAGAATTAGTAAAGAGGATTACAAAGGGTTCTGTAAACAACTGGATCAAGGAATTAAAACTGAAAAAAGAGAAGCGAATACTAATTATATTTGTCAGTCACAAGACAAAGTAAAAGCTACTTGGAACTTAGTTAAAAAAATAACGAAAAGTAACTCAGAGGGCGAAATAAATTCGAACATAAATAATATCAAACTAGATACGATCAATATTAATAAGCTAACAACGATTAACCCACAGTTAATTGAATTATGTCGAAGAGCGTCTTATGAACAACTAGATTCCAGGAATATATTATACAATATGCATTCTCTGATGCTCGTACCAACCACATGCGAGGAACTACATGCAATAATTCACGACATGAAAGAGACTAAGGCGGTAGGTAGTGACGGAGTACCTGTAAGCCTAATAAAATACTGTGCTCCTGAGTTAAGCATAATACTACAGCCCATAATCAACATGTGCTTAGAATATGGAACGTTCCCTGACAACTTAAAAAAATCAGTGCTTACTTTAATATATAAAAAGGGAAACAAATCAGAATTAAGTAACTACAGACCTATTTCCATACTCTCACACTTCGCCAAAATACTGGAAAAAATAATCTGTATCAGAATATATGACTTTTTAGATAAACACAAACTCTTATCACAATATCAAAATGGATATATAAAAGGTAGAAATGCAGATAGAGCCATATATCAAGTTGTGAAAGACATTATAGAAGGTATTAACAATGGCGAAACTACAGTAGGAGTATTTATGGACTTAACAAAAGCTTTTGACAATGTTAATTACCATAAGTTGCTTGCAAAATTGGAAATTATTGGTATAAGAGGTATCGCAACTAAGGCTCATAAAATCTTACTTAACAAACAGACAACAAAAGCTTAAGGATAGTAGCACTGGAGAGTTGTCGGATTGGATTACACTGGAGAAGGGAATACCGCAGGGCTCGGTGCTGGGACCACTTTTATTTTTAATTTATATCAATGAACTACCTACAATCACAAAACATAGGCCTATACTGTTTGCTGATGATACATCAATAATAATCAAAGCTAAAGTGGATATTTCAGAAGAAATCACTACAACATTGAGTAAATTCAATCATTGGTTTGCTCAAAATGATCTAACAATGAATAGGGCAAAAACGTCACTACTTGAGTTTTCATATTACAAAGTTGAAAAGAAAACGATAAAATTCAAAGAAGTAGAACTTACCACACGAAGTCAAGTAAAATTTCTTGGTCTCCAACTTGACCCACAATTGAACTGGAAAAGCCATATGGACGATTTGGCATCAAAAATAGCTTCATTTAATTACGTCCTACGCACAATATCTGGAACAGTTAGTGTACAAGCGAGTAGAGATGCTTATTATGCCTATGTTCACTCTCGCCTCAGATACGGCATCATTTTCTGGGGGACGTCAGTGGAAGCCGCAAGAATTTTTAAACTACAGAAATCCTGTATTCGAAGTGTGTTTGGCCTTAAACGAACGGACTCATGCAGAGAAGTATTTCGCGGTAACGATATACTCACATTAACTTGCATGTACATTTAGGAATGCGCGTTGTTTGTCCGAAGGAACTATGACTTCTTTATTGGTGATGCACTTCAGCACCGATACAATACAAGATTAACTCTGGATACATATATTCTTCCAATTCAAACAAAAAGGGCTACTGTGAACAAAAGTGTCGTCTCGCAAGTGGTGAAAGTTTATAAGCATCTACCTAAACAGATGAAAGAACTAAATGAAATGAAATTTAGGGGAACACTATTTAAGGTTCTTAGTAACACAATGACGATGGGTCCAGATTCTGTTCCTACTTTTATTGTTAAGGATTGTCAATGTGTACTCCGACTTCCATTGCTTCATATTTACAACCTAATATTGCATCATAAAACCTTTCCTACTTGCTGGAAGACCTCGAAAATAACACCGGTGTTTAAATCTGGAAGCAAGAATGAGATAAGACCGATATCTTTGATGTGTACCTTTGCAAAAATTATTGAGATAATGATTGCCAAACCAATCTATAGCCAATGTCGTCAATCGACTTTCTATTAATCAGCATGGTTTTGTGAAGGGTAGATCGACTGCGACTAACTCGTGTTCCTTTGTGCAGTTTGTGTCCGGTGCCTTGGATGAACGCGGACAGGTTGACACAATTTATACTGATTTTTCAAAGGCATTTGATGCAGTGCAACTTGTTAAAATTCTACGGAAGTTAAATGCTTTTGGTATTTCCAACGATCTGATACGTTTGCTTAAATCCTATTTGTCCGGACGTTCTAATTATGTTGAATATCATGGTTTTACATCCTATCCATATTTGCCTCGATCGGGCGTTCCTCAGGGATCAGTGTTAGGCCCGTTGCTTTTCCTTATTTTTGTAAATGACATCACATACTGTATATCATCGCACTGCTTATTATATGGTGATGATCTGAAGATTTTTCGTCGTATTGAAAATATTAGAGATTGTGGAATCTTACAGAACCGTTTAACCAACCTTGAACGCTAGAGTCTTGAAAATGAACTTCCATTTAATATAAGTAAATGTAAAGTGATGAGTTTTACGAGGAAACAACATGTTATCATGTCTTCATATTATATCTGTGATTCACCTTTGGATAGATGTGGGTCTCTCACTGATTTGGGTGTGTCATTTAATTTGCATGTTGAAAATATCTGCACACAATCGCTAAGAATGCTTGGATTCCTTACGAGAAATACCAAATATCTCAGCAATGAAGCACTTGTTAGCTTTTACAATGCATTTATTAGAACAAAGCTCGAATATTGCTCTATAGTGTGGAATCCATGCTATGTGAAGAATATAGACATGATTGAGAGGGCGCAAAGAAAATTTTTGAAGATTCTCTATTATCGTACTAGTCACTCATTTCTGCCACATAACTATCCCTATGATCAGTTGTTATCTCAGTTTAATTATATTTCCTTGGAAAACCGTAGGGTCACAGATTGTGTTTGTACATAAATTGATTAACAACTTTCTTTATGCTCATGATCTGTTGCAGCAATTTAGTTTTCATGTTCCTAGGCTGTGTGCTAGGCATGCATGTCTTTTTATGTATCAACTACCGCTACCACTCACCACTCGCGCTCACCAGTCTTATCAATGTGTGTAAATGTTAGTAGATTTTGCGATGAAATTGATTTGTTTAACATTTCACTAAGAAATCTTAGGTTATTGTTAAGTACTAAATTTAGTGTTGCATAATTGATCCATTTATTTTTGTTTTGTATATTTGAGTATTGATGGAATCCGACGCTGAAAGGCATAAGGATTGACGAGAAGAAGAAGAAGAGTATTGATGGAACGATTGAGGTTATTTTATTATTATTGTTATTATTATTGGTTTTCTATTACTATGATTAAGTTTGTTTTTTATTCTAAAAATTATCCTGTAAGTAGCAGCTGTTGCTGCTGTTGGATAATAAATTATTATTATTATTATTATTATTATTATTATTATAATTTGTATGCACCATCATATGCATAATAGAAATGTCAAACATATCGTGCACGGGACGGGTCCTCGACGTTCATATACAAACCAGGGACCATCCATGCATCCATCCATCCATACACATAAATTCATCTCAATTCGAGGCAATTTGTCGTATGATTCCCGTGCGCGCAAACACGTGCTATTGTCATTTATTTTCATAGGACGGGCGTCGTTCGATTGTCCTTCGTATAGACGCTGAAGAAGCGTCGAGTCGCGTCGCGACGACAGGATCCGACCAAATTGCATTATCCGATCTATCCTAGTATAAGGGAAACGTCTGCTTCGCTACGTGTGCGGCATTAAATAAAAGTGGCCTCGACGAACGAACTTTTCGTTAGAGAATAGAGATAAAAATCGTACGTCTAATCAAGAACGAACTTTTGTGGCCTAATAGAGTTCTCGTAAAATCTACAGGGCGCGGTGTCTTTCGGAGGAATTCGCTTCAAAATTCTTCGAAGAAGGTTTTGTACCGCTAAGTCGTGGTTACGAATTCTATTAATAAAAAAAAAAGAAAAACGAATTTCTTAAATCAAAAAGAAAGGAAATGAAGTGAAGTTAGATAGAAGATATGATAATTCGATTAAGTGAATAATTTTGGGCACTATACAGGGTGATTCAGGAGGAAAGGTAAAGATTTTGGTGGGTGATAGTATAGACAAATGCGAACAAAATATGTCCTATTAACATGTGTCTTATTTTTATTGGTTACAGAGATACGGGTCATTAACTCATTAACATGTGTCTAATCTTTATTGGTTACAATATACCTCTCACAGCAGGAAGATGTCAAAGGCACAAACAAAAGTAGACGCAAAAGACTAAGTTGAAAGAATATTTTCAAAAATGCCACCTCCGACTTCAATGCACTTTCTAATTCTTTTGACTGTACTACGTGTAGCTCTTCTGAGGTCGTCTCGGCGTTCTTTTATGAGGGCAGCACAATTCATAATTCGAACGATCAATTCGTCTCTTGTGTTTACTTTATCTTTGTAAACTTCGTCTTTCAACCATCCCCACAGTCAGAAATCTAAAGGGGTAAGGTCCGGGGACCTCGGTGGCCAAGCCACGGAACCATTTCCGCCGATCCATCTTCCGGGGAAGGTTACGTTTAAATGCTGTGTCACCAGACGACTAAAATGAGCAGGGGCTCCGTCATGCTGGAAGAACATACTCATCCTTGTAACCAAAGGAACATCCTCCAATAATGGTGGAAGGTCGTTTTCAAGAAACTCTAGATAACGGGGCCTTGTAAGACGATGCGGTAGGATAACAGGCCCAAGGAGATGATTGTCAATCATACCACACCACACATTTACGGAGAAGCGTTCTTGAAAATGTGTTTCCACAAAGGCATGTGGATTTTCGTCGGACCACCGATGTGAGTTTCTAGTGTTATTGATACCGTCACGAGTGAAAGTGGCTTCGTCCGTAAACAGTTGGGATTACTCGGCGATTTGCAATTAGCCAACGATAATATTCCAAACGTCTACCTTCATCTCCTTCTCGAAGGTGTTGCATCCGTTGTAAATGAAAAGGATGCAAGCGTTGCCCCTCGTAACGTCCGCCATACTCTTGTTTGTGGAACACCGATACGTGTAGCAATTCGGCGTGTGCTTGTTGAAGGACTACGTTCTACCAACCGCATAATGTCTTCAACTTCATTCACATTTTGTTCATTTGCACGTTCAGATGCAAAATGACTGCTTGGTACTGCACCAGTCTCGCGCAGTGTAGTGGAAACACGACCGAACACTCTTGAATCGGGTAGTCTGCGGTTGAGAAATCGTCTACCGTATTCTCTAGCAGCAGCAGCAGCAGCAGCAGCGTTACCGTTACAAAAGCCGTACACAAATACCATATCGGCGTACTCACCATTGGTAAAGATGTGCGGCATGCTTAATTAGTCTGTCGCTTAAACGATACACGTTTATCACACTTACAAAATTCAATGTCAACTCAAGCACAACCTACTACCTACAACTTCAAAACAAAACTGACAATCGATAACTATAGCAACTACGAGAGTACCAAAATGAAACTAGATACAATAACCAATAAAAATTAGACACATGTTAGTGAGTTAATGACCCGTATCTCTGTAACCAATAAAAATAAGACACATGTTAATAGGACATTTTTGTTCGCATTTGTCTATACTATCACCCACCAAAATCTTTACCTCTCCTCCTGGATCACCCTGTATAGTCGAGAAGACGTTAATGTAAGAACCTTGGTCCCCGGAGGTTTATTTATTTCTTTATTTGTACGCGAAGAAATTCCCTTCGCGCTAAAAACGGACGCTAAATGTCGATCGCGCAAATATCACGAGGCGATATTTCTCGACGTAAAGGGATGACGGGGGATGATGATGATGGCGGGGGCGACGGACGACGGCGGTGATGAGGGGGCGGAAAATGGCTTTCCGCTTCCGGGCGCACGACGTAATTTTCCGATACACCCGACGGCCTTTTTTCGTATTACGCGCGCTTTTATTAAATATTTGGAGAAGATTATTTTCCCTTGAGGAGGGATGTAAGAATGCTGATAATGTTCCTTTTCCTCGATGGCGAATTAAATGGACTTACGAACAGAAATGTCAAACGAAATGATCGTATGTGATGTTTTTTTCTTAAACACAATTGCAAACGTTTTCGCAATACTTTCTTCACTTTTTTATTGATATTTCCCGAATAAGAAACAAATGTTCCTTGGCGTGAAGCATGTGTCCCTGTTTATCCCATTCGTTTGTCATGAGTAATTATTTACACCGGCGTGGCTAATGGCCTAGATACCAAGGTCAAAAAATATTAAAAAAAAGAAAACAAATGTTTTTATGTATTTATCTAGTTGTATTTTCACTGATGAAGGTGTTCCGAAAACGTTTGTAAACGTTCTGTGAGAATATAACTATTATTTCAACCACCCTTGTGTAATTGACCTAATCGTGGTAGAAAATTATCATATAAGATAAATATAATGACGTCACGAAATGAAAATATACAGGGTGTAACTGTGTAAATGGTCCAAAAAGTTATCGAAAGACAAGACTGCACTACATCATTTCTCCGTTGCCCATGAAACGAAAAATTTAATACAACATGACTTCAGTTCATCTAAGGTTGTTATAGAAACCTGTATTGAATGTCGATGTATCCTTGGTTATTTATCCAGTAGTTGTTATGAATTCCTGTAATGTGAAAGTGTTGTATGTATGTGTCTGAATCTTTACAATGCTTTTCTATCTTTTAATCGATTCTTTTTATAATAATTATTAATTTTGTTTCTAGTTACAGTTTTTTCTCCCATTAAACGGCTCTGGCTGGAGTTAAAATAAGAAGGTAACACCCATAGGGTAATAAAATGCTGAAAAGGTGGTGTGCGTGGTATCGAAAAAGTATAAATAGAACCCAAAAATAAACCGAATGTCATTTGAAGATAAACATCCATAACCCCAACATTTACTGTGAATTTTCTAATGAATGATAAATAACAGTATTGGTTTGTAGGACACGTTTTGTTCATTAACTCTCCCAAAATTCTATCTCCACGCCCCTCCCCCTTCCTTCCCTCATAAGACTGCTCAAACTTACATCCACGCCGGATGAAATCTCCTAAACGAGACTCGACGAGCGTGCCTTTCCCGCCCCCAAATCAAGACTCATTCGGAATTACCAACCTTCTTCTCGTTCCCTTCAATTATTTAGTGCCGCTAGCCCAGGAGGGAGAGGGAGGGGAGCGAAACTCTCGCTTACGTTAAGAACCTACTCGGAAATTTACATTTGCAACGCGACTATTAACCGAGCCGGTGTGGCAGATTTCTCCGGGGAGTTGTGTTTCTTTCTTGCTTTGGTCCGGGTTGGGCGCCGTAAATTTAGCATACTAAATAAACGCCGGGGAAGTAGTAAACAGACGTTTAGACGAAGAAAAGCGACGGCGTCTTAGGTAAATAAATAAATAAGTAGGCAAGGGGGCGTTGCAGTTCCCAGAGGAAGAAGAAGGTAGTTCAAACCTGTATGTGCATGAAGTAGGTACGGACACGCGTAGATCACCCACCAAAATCTTTACCTCTCCTCCTGAATCAGCCTGTATATGATACAAGGTACGATAGCGGATAACTAAAATCATTAAAATATGTACATATTTTAAAAAAGATATGTCTAAATTCTTAACAAACATGCATCGTATATGCAAAAAAATCATCAATATGTCAAATTTTCGGGAATTGAAGTAAGAACAAACGAAGTTATGCTACGAAAAATAGGTACATTTCGTAACGCTGTGTGTATGTATTTGTTGCGTGTTGGCCAACCCTAGTTCTAACAATTCACAAATGTAATAATTTACCCAAAATAGCTAACTCTAATATATTTCAACGAGCAATTCTTGTATACATATACATATAGAATTGGTTTCTCGAAAACGCCTCTAACGATCTTGATGAAATTTAATACCTGGGGGTTTTCGGGGACGACAAATCGAGCTAGCATGGTCCCGGTCCCGGGACCATGCCATTTTGGTCCCGGTTTACACGCATTTCTGGTATTGCGGTATATGAAATTGGCTATCGAAAATTACTTTAGCCATTTTTATGCAATCTGGGGATTTTCGAGAACACAAAATTGATCTAGCGTGGTCCCGGTCCCAAGAATTTTTTTTTGTCCCGCTTTTATCTATTTCTGCGGTGCCTAAAATGTGTTATCGAAAATTACCCTCAAGATTTCGTTAGAATTTGGTATCTGCGAGTTTTCGGGGACGAAAAACCGATATGGCATGGTCCCGGTCTCGATTCAATCCGTTTAGTCCAGGTTTTCACTAATTTCGACCTGAACGTGGGCTAGCAACTTCTTTTAACATCATGCAGCCAAGCGAAATTATAAGTAATTAAAACTTTTACTACTAAACCATAGATGGCGCTAGAAGTAGTATGTTAATAAAAGGAAAATATCTACGAAAACTAGCAACTAACAACTTTTAACCTTATAAACTTTTAATATATATGTGTCACTATATATACTTGAAATATACAATATAAATTAAATATCAAAACTAAAATAAAGGGCGTTATTATTTGCTTCAAAATTATTCAATTCAAATTTTGGGAACTCCGAGCAAGGCTCGGTCCACCAGGTACTTTATATATTAGATATACATAGACATACATGTTTATAACCGTTTTTGGGATAAACTCCGTTTTATTTTCTCCGTTGAATTTTATACGTGTCTGCGAAACTTCTGGCGTTTATAGAAAACGAGCCCATAAAGGCGCAAAAACAAAGTCGTAATAATAAAAGTACAATAATGACCTTATTTATAACCGTCCTACCGAAATCTCGTAGATATGAACTGACCTAGAAAGCGAGCCACGTTTATATTCGTACGCATTAGAAAATTATCGAGCAAAAGCGGTACGATTTTCGCCATTCTTCCGATCGCGTTACGCTCTACGCTCTTGGAAAATTGTCCCCGCATCGAAACCCTTCACACACATCTCCAAACGTGTATTTTTATACGCTTTTCCAGATACAATATTCAACAGAAAACAGCACCGTATATCAAGCTGAAACGCGGGGGGCTCCAGACGTGTCCGCCGGAATTAATGTTCCTCCTCGCGAATTTCTCCCTTGTTAAAACGTCATAAATTACATCTCGAATTGGATCTTTAATTTTTTATTCCCCCGTCTTTTCGGGATGAAATTGGGTTGAGCACGGACCCGGAAGACTTTGTACGAAGTTGATGGTTGCCTTAATGAGTAATCAATACTTAAACTTGCTTAAAATACCTTTTTTCCCAATAATAATGATAGTAACAATAAATATATCGCGAACGTGTCAAGGTATAGGGGTAGATTCTGAAACGTAAGAAAAAGGGTGAAAGATTTGAAAACTCAACTTAACTTACAACGCACGCCACCAGACATATTATAAGTAGAGTTTGTGACAAAGGTGGATGACGTGATATCATTAAGTGGTGTAAGCCGGCCTTTGTCTCCACTTACGTGCAAGGCGCGACGTTATTATTCGGAAAACTGAGGGCGTAAGTCGGGTTTACACTACTTAACGATGACACGTCATCCACCTTTTTAACAAACACGGACGGGCATGGCTGGGGGCTGTCACCGAAAAGAATAGAAAACATTTTCCCTATTGGTCAATAATAAAAAAACATTTCCCTATTGATTAATAAAAAAAAAAAAAAACAATTGGAGAAAATATCTACGAGTTTCCATTAGTTTTTCATATCGGGAACTATTACAGATTTCTGTTACAACGATAATATCCCGATTCACAGCGCTGTAAGTACAACGCTCTACTTTATAAAGGAAGCACTTCGAATATAATAATAATAATAATAATAATAACATAATATTAACTTTGAATATCTATTTTTCTATTTATCAAATAATTGTTAAATATTTTCCTAAACGTGCGTTTTTGAAAATTGTACTGGAAGGGATGAAAAACGATATTAACCCTCTGCAGCTGACGTCGTAGTCTGACAGACACCGCAAAAACAAAACTCTTGCGTACCTTCGTACAACTCGAGGTTACGATCTTCATACGCTCGTTACCTTTTCTATTTCTACGATGCTCAGTGTGAAAAGAACGGTCGTGGTCAACGCATGCGGGCAGCTGCGCGGTAAGATGTCTGTAATACCCACACATCAGCATTAGTGTAAGTATCTAGCAGACCACCACGTCAGTACTATTGTAAAATTCCATAGTGTCTACAAGACCTCACGTCAGTAATATCGTAAGTGTCTTTCAAACCTCACGACAGTAACCTATTTCGACTGTTATTATTACGTTGTTTTTTTGGCAGGCATTAAGCTGAGACAAAATGACATCCATCAAAAGAACATTAGGCGGAACTTTTAAAAGCAGTGAACAGCAAATAATTGATTGGCTCGAGGAGATTGAAGAAGAAGGAGAAGATTTTAACGATGACGATGTTGTAAAAGATCCAAATTTTGAACCAGAACAAATTGTATATGATAGCGACGAAATTTGTTTGGAAGCGGGGTTTCAAGAGAAAAGCGCCGTCTTTCCGGAGTTTCGAACAGAATCCATAAGTGAGAATTTGCATAAAGGTAAAAATGGCTTTATATGGTCTACTCAGGAAGGTCAAAGAAATTCCAGAGTAGCGGCTCATAATATTGTAAAGCTACCAAAACTTTCAACTACGTCAAAATTTGAAAGTTATGTTGATCTTTGGACAAAATTTTTTGATGAGTCTATGCTTTCGAACTTGATAGTATATACGAACCAAAAGCTTAATATGAATAGAATACAGTTCAAAAATAACAGCCGAACAGAACTTATTGACACAAATGAGAGTGAAATGAAAGCATTTATAGGACTCTTATATTATTCGTCGGTGTTCAAATGTAACGACAGCGATCTCAATACAGTATTTGCTAATGATGGCACAGGCCATGAAATATTTCGATGCGTTATCAGTAAATACCGATTTTCATGTTTAGTCAACTGTTTAAGATTTGATGATATTATGACCGGGAAGAACGTATAAAAGAGGATCCGCTAGCTCCTATATCAAATATATTTAACAAGTTCATCTCAAATTCTCAAGCTCAGTACTCCCCTGGCGCTTATATGTGTATTGACGAGATGCTGATTCCATTTAGAGGTCGGTGCAAATTTGTGATCTACATGCCACAAAAACCTGCTAAATATGGACTGAAGATCATGATTTTATGTGACGCAAGAACTTTTTACACCTATAACGGTTACATGTACTGTGGTAAAAATTCCGATGGACTAGGACTAAATGAAGAAGAGAAGAAATTATCGGTGCCATCGCAATCAGTCTTACGACTTGTGAAAGTTGTTGAAGGCACAAACCGTAATATCACAGCTGACAACTGGTTCAGTTCCATCCCACTAATGGAAGCTTTGTTAACAAAGAGTCTAACATATCTCGGAACACTGAGAAAGAATAGGAGAGAGATCCCTACAAGCTTTTTGCCAAACAGAAAAAGAGAAGTTGGAACTTCACTTTACGGTTTCGCCAAAGACTTTACATTATTATCCTTTGTTCCAAAGAAAAATAAAGCAGTCCTTCTAGTTTCATCCACACATCACTTTCGAGAATCCGACACTGAGTCAGGCAAACCAATAATGATTGTAGATTATAATCGCACTAAGGGAGGCGTTGATGAGATCGATAAGAAGTGCTCAGTATATTCGTGCAGCCGCAAAACTCGTCGTTGGCCAATGGCAATTTTTTATAGGATACTGGATATGATAGGTATCAACTGCTTCGTTGCGTACCAAGCATGTGGAAATATGGAGTCCAAAATGAGAAGAGGAAAATGTTTGTTAAATATGGCTCGGGCAGTGGTGCTAGATCACACGAAAGCACGTGTATACAACGAAAGGTTACCAAGAGAATTGCGCATGAGCATCAGTCGAGTTCTTGGAAAAGACTTGCCTCCTCCACCTCCAAAAATTCAGCCCGAGGCTAGTGGTAGAAAGCTAAGCCATATATGTCCGCCTAAAATAAAAGAAAAACAAATTACAGTTGTTGTTCTTGCTCAAAGCCTATTTGCTTGCAGTGCTCCAGTCCTCTATGTGAAAACTGCCAACAAAAAATGTAATATTTTGTGACTGTATAATAAATGATCTCACCGTACGATTTGGCTAAAAATCAAAACTGAATGTATATAATATGTGTTTTCAAAGATAAAGAAAGAAGTTCCTTAAAATTTATTTGAATAAGTGTTTTTTTTCGTTTCTAAGAGAAGGGTACTAAATCATACCTTTAAAAAAACGTCCTTTATTTCAAATTTTAATCTCATGTTAGCTTTAAAACTATTTACTGTTATAAATAAATAAGGCAAAGAATCTGCCAGTCAGAAACTTCAACATATGAAATGAGTTTAAAAGTGAGGTCTGCTAGACCCCACGTCAGTTGTATTGTTAGAAATTATACTCGACTCGCCGAACAAATGCAGTAGTAAATTATGGCAACAATGTGTGTTTAATAGGTCACTTAACCAATAACGTTTGTAATTGGTCGATCAGGGTGGCCGCTTACAATAGAATAAAAATCGAGTCCATATTGCATTTGGAATATTAGATTTTATTAGCTTTCTTTGTAAATGATCCATTATCTATTATATTTCATAAACCAGTGCTTCTGAAGACTATTTATCGATCGTTCTAGTGCACCAATAATACATTATTGTTTTGTAGGTTGTACATTATTTCTTGCTATATTATCGTATATATTTACATTATGGAAAACTCACCTCCTAAGAAGAGAGCTTCAAAACATTTTACGGTAGAAGATAAACAGAAGGTTTTGAATATATTTAAAACATTTCAAGAAGAGCCTAGCCCTTCTAAAATTGTTAGTGTTGAAATGACAGCCAAAGCAGCAGGTATCTTTCCAAAAACGATAACCAAATCATAGTAACTATTATAGTATCTTTTACAGGAATTAGTGAACGCAGTGTTTACAATATTGTGAAAGAATATAACACTAATCACGAATTACAACCACCAAAAAAGTATAATAGAAAAAGGGCTGTTTTAGATATGGTGGATGATGAAATGAAAAATGCTATACGAAGAATTGTACATTCATTCTTTTTTAAAAATGAACGTCCAACAGTTCAAAAAGTTCTCACAGTGATAAATGAAAGAGATGACATTCCTAATTTCAAAATTACGACTTTCAGATGATTATTAAAGGAACTAAACTTTCGGTACAAATATTTATTACTTTAAATTCTATATACTAATCATAAGATAATTATGTTTGTAGTTATAATAAGCGAGCTCGAAATAGTATTTTAAAAGAAAAAGATGACATTATTACCTGGAGACGGAAATACCTTCGTGAAATTAAGAAATATCGTGAAAATGGTACCCCGATATATTACTTGGATGAAACTTGGGTAAATGCTGGACATACTGTAAATAAAGTATGGACAGATATGTCTGTTGTCACTGCAAGACAAGCATTTATAGAAGATTTAAGTACAGGTCTTAAAAATCCTTCAGGCAAAGGCAAAATATTTATAATTGCACACATTGGCTGGGATGAAGGATTTGTAGAAAATGGTTTACTCCTCTTTGAATCAAAGAGAACAGGAGATTATCATGAAGACATGAACGCAGAAAGGTTTGAAGAGTGGATGAGATGTATTCTCCCCAATTTAAAAGAAAATTGCGTTATAATTTTTGACAATGCTCCGTACCATAGTCGTAAATTGAATAAGCCACCTACAACTAATAGTCGCAAATTAGAAATGCAAAACTGGATGAGGGAAAATAGTATTGCATATGAAGAAAACATGGTAAAAGCAGAATTGTTAGCTTTAATTAAAGAACAATTATCTGGCCCTCCGAAATATGCTGTTAATGAATTAATAGAAAACACTAATAGAAAGATACTTAGACTCCCCCTTATCACTGTGAATTAAACCCGATTGAACTAATATGGGCACAAGTGAAGGGGTATGTTGCGAGACATAACACCACATTTAAATTGGCAGACGTGAAAGAATTATTTCAACGAGGTATTGACAATATTTCTGTTGAAAATTGACAAAATGCTATTAAACATGTTATTCAAACAGAGAAGGAAATGTGGGAACTTGACAATCTCATAGATATACACATAGAGCCGTCAATCATTACAATTAATGATAATTCGTCTACATGATCTAATAGCGAAGAAGATACATGTTAAGAACGTTTTAGTGTGTCAATTAATTCCTTTACTGTATTAAATTTTTGTAATATGTATAAAATTTATTATTTTTAATTATACTTATTTGTACAGTGAGTTAATTTTTTAGGATACTATTTCTTATATAAATACGTACCAAAAAAAAAAAAAAATTAATTATTTGTTTCCTTATTTTGTATTTATATATTACATAGATCTTTTTAAAACCATTGTGTATTTTTTATTTACTATATATATAATTCTATATATTGGAGATGCATAATTTAATTCAACAAAACATACTTGAAGAAATAAGAAAATTATTTTAGTACTTATTTTGCAATTTTTATTTATGTCAAATACAAAATGAGGTTATTATTTTGATATGTTTACATGGGATTCATGCTGTGTGAGTCGGACATTTGCATTGCAAGGTTGCCATAATTTGCTACTGCATCTGTTCGGCGAGTCGAGTATAGTGCACGTCAGTTGCAGAGGGTTAAGATTGAATACCGATAACAACGAATTTCCGCTGAAAGTAAAGCACGACAGATTTCTCGCGTTCAGCTTCAAGTAACGATCCATATTTCAGCTTGTGTTGAGGCTTTAGTCGCTGCTATTGGAGTTCGGCATACTTCTAATAGAGGACGCCGCTAGTTTCCGGCAATGAATGTCTATTATTTTTATTAAATAAAACGATTTTGTCCTGGATCTCACACAGTAAAAGTGCCATATTAATTAAACGCAATAACACAGGTAGTGACGTTTTTTTATCGCATAGCATCAACAGACTGAAATTAATTGCTTTTAATTCTTATTATTTCTATGATGTTTTAATTAACATTTTTATTACCGTTATTATCGTTCTCATTAGTCGTATAGTTGTTTCCGCAGTTTTAAAAATTGTCGCAATTCCGAAATTGCAAACATCAATAATTCGGGCGATAAATTTATAGGTATTACGTATCGCATATTTAATTCTCGCTGTTTAATTGATGTTTTAGGAAAATTCGCTGCGTCAGGAATTGCAAATTAGCCGCGCACCTATCATTTATTTAATTTTGATTGTTGTAGCGCTATACGTAACGATAAATAAATCAGTGGACGCATTCGGTGAATTAAATTATTATTTTGGGGGAGACATGCGCGAAATAAACTGTTGCGTTATTGTTAGTGAGGTAAATTCTTGTTTCCGATGTTTTTCTTGTTTTTTTTTTTTTTTCTATACCTCAGTTTGGATGTAAATGATGCTTCTTTAACTAAATAAATTATAGAGCTTGATTTGTATTGTAAATGAAATTTCGTCTTTACTCTGCTACATCGATTATGGATTATCGAATTTGATTCTTGATATACCACAATAGAATGTGTATTCTCACTTTATTCCCTCACACAATAATGCCTATGTACGAGGGTAGATTGACAAGTTTTCGGAATCGCTTCTGGGAGGTTGCCATTTTTCCATATACATTCAGTCCCGTAAAGTCCGGGAACGCTCACTTATCTTCAAAATTATTATTATATTAATTTCAAAGCCATTTTGTTGAAAATTGTCATGCATATTGTAGTATAGTAATATTCGTATAATAATTCACAGTTAATGTTGGGGTTATGGTCTTCAATTCTCGTACGGTTTATTGGGGTTCTATTTGTATCCATTCGACACCACGCCCACCACCTTTTAAGCATTTTATTACGCTACAGGCGTTAGCTTCTTATTGTAACTCCTGCCAGAGACGTTTAATGGAAACAAATGTAACTGGAAATAAAATTATTAATTATTATAAAAAGCATCGGTTAATAGACAGAAAAGCATTATTAACATTCAGAGACATACATACAACACTTTAACATTACAAGAATTCACAAAAAATTACTGGGAACAACCAAGGATACATCGACATTCAATACAGGTTTCTATAACAGCGATATGCCTGGATGAACTGGAGTCAAGGTGAGCTAAAGTTTTCGTTTCGTGGACAACTTAGAAATAAAGCAGTGTAGTGCTGGTCTCAAAAAGAAATGAAAACTTTGTTTGGTTAACGACGAAAAAGATTGACAAGATAGATAAGTCAACAAATAAGTCAATAAATATATTTGGTATAAAAGGGTTTTAAGAAAAAGTACCACTGAATAAAAGAATCTCACCATACCAGAGAAGATAGAATCTAAGAAGGAGAAAAATCCATAGAAATTAACGGTGCATCGATAATAGAAGTTAAAAGAGGACATTGCACTCACACACACACACACAACACTAGGTAATTATCTTGATTTTATGTTAAAGTATTTCTCAAAATTTATAATAATATAATTTGTTATAATTTATGCTTTTTATATCATTAATTGAGAGCTAGGTCGGTGCAATTTTGTTTAAGAAATTTAACTAAATTCTCAGTACAATATACAGTCAACATTAAAGTCAGTCCATATCAAGCAACTTTTAGTTAACTTTTACGAATGCAACACCCTATATATTTCTTTATTTTCTTATGCAGAGTGTAAAACTACGTTGATGTATGAACATAGGAATTGTCTTTCAATGGAATGTTAGTACACAATTAACTTAAGAACTGTTCATACATCATACAAATGAGCGCGGGGATAATCTCAATTTGGGGTTTCAAAATTGTGTGGGATACTTTTCGTTATGAAGAAAATTAAGACAAAAAATATTGGTGCAAAGTCGAAAAAGTACTTCCAATTACTTAACAGCACCACATAACATGGACTTACTAATTTCGCCATTGGGAAAGATCATGATGAATATATATTATTTCTTAGTTTAAATTTTTGACCGTTTCAACGGCAAACGATTGTTATAGGACAAATTGAGACTATCTCAATGTTCGGATGCATTTTGATGATTTACGAAGAGTTTTTAATTTATACTTAACTTAACTACTCTGCGGTGATAGGAAATCCTTTAGGTTCAAATGTTTCAAGGTGGTTATCAATTTTGCATCAGAAAATGAAGAAATGTAATTAATATATTTAATTTCCTGCTAAACCGGAAGCGACAAAATTTTATTATTTTCATTTATCTTGGTCGTGTTCCTGGATTAAAAGAAAAATAAACGAAATTATAAAACTTTTCTTAAATTTTGACCAATCTATAGAAAAATTATTTTCATAACCATTTTATGTCACGTATTATCTTCAAGAGAGTTAACATACGATTTCTTTAAGGCCGGTCGCATACTTATATGACATTTGTTTCCGACATGTCACCGACATGTCGAAGACACGTCGCTTCATTCAAATGTAGGAAACAAAAACTTATACCTCGCACATCAGTACACATCATATCGTCGGATGAAGATGCAGCAGTATCGTCACTAATAATATTGAGAAGGAAAAAGCAGAAAAATACTCGAAAATATTGGGTTCATCCATATAGTACAGCTAATATTCATTGAAGTATATTTAAAAGTTGTACCAGTGAAGAAATGATTGAAGATCCAGTAAAATTTCAATCATTTTATAGAATGTCTGTAGAGACATTTGCAATACTTTTGAACAGGGTTGGATCTTCTATCAAGAAATCGGATACCAAATTTCGGGAAGCTATAACACCAAAGGAAAAGTTAATTATTACATTGAGGTAACTTAATCAAGTTTTATGTTTTATGTTTTATTATATGATATGTATTATAAAGTTTGTAACAACTCGTAATCGTTAATAGTAGTACTTGGAGATAGTATAGGTGTGCTTATTTGGCTTGAGTGCATAGATTCTACTTGAGTAGTGTTTGAGAAAACTGAAGGCGGGCGAAGACTATTATTTGGTGGTGCTGTTTAAAGTATTTCACCAATAGTTTGCATAACTTTCCATTTAAACTGATGTTTTTGGGCGTTTGTCATTTGACGCAAATCAGGCAGAAGACTTTTTAGAAATAACAAGTCAGCATCCTCTGTTATTTCCGGTTGACTTCGGTTTTTAGAAGTAAAATAATCAATGGCACACTTTTCCAACATATCCACTTCTTTGCGCTTTTTATTAGAAATTTCATTGCGGGTTAGTGAACTTTCGGGGACTAATAAAGATTCATTTGTGGCGGATTCCTCAACTACATGCTCATTTTCAAAATTTTCGTCCTGTATTTCGGATTCGGGGGTTATGTTTCAGTAGCTTCGTGAATCGAATTCCATGTTTCTTCATTTATGTTCATGGGAGATGGAATACTACCCTTTTGTTGTCTGGATTTAGTGAACGGTGTGAGGAAAGCCAAATAGTCAGCTAAATAATATTTTTCTTTGCTTGTGCTGATGATCCACTTGACGGTTTTTGCCTCAAATACCGTGTATAACCAGACCTCAGATTCCTCCATTTCTCCTTACATGCAGCCCCTGAAAATGAAATGTTATTTTAGATACTTGGCAACCGGATTAAGTTTCAAGCAGTTATCTTTTCAATTTATGAGAGGAGACTCTACAATTGGACAAATAGTTGAAGAAGTTTGCGAAAACATTTGGTCGGGTTTACAAGTAGAATATATGCCTGTTCCAAATGAATTGCAATGGATTGAAAAAGCTCAACACTTTGAGGAACTTTGGAATTTGCCTAATTGCATTGGTAGCATTGACGGTAAACATATTAGAATCAATTGCCCAGCAAAAACTGGATCTGCCTTTTATAATTATAAAAGTTACTTTTCATTGCAATTATTGGCTATAGCAGATACAGATAGCAATTTTATTGCAATTGATGTTGGCGACTACGGTAGAAACGGTGATGGGGCAGTGTTCAGAAATTCAAGTATTGGACGAAACTTCAAAGCAGGCAGACTCAATATTCCACCACCGCATCCTTTGCCCAAAGAACCACATGAAACGGCCTTCCCCTACTATTTTGTCGGAGATGCTGCCTTCGCTCTTTCTAAAAATTTATTGAAGCCCTATCCGTCAAGGAACTTAACCAATCCGAAACGAATCTTTAACTATAGATTGTCAAGAGCTCGTCGAAGTGTAGAATGTGCATTTGGTATAATGGTGTCTAAATTTAAAATACTGGAAAGATCTATTCTATGTTCACCCAATAAAGTCGATAAAATCGTGAAGGCAATTTGTGTATTACACAATTTTATAAGAAAAATGGATGGAAGAATGTCAGAACCAACTTTTCAGGCGGACGGGTTATTATTACAGAATAATAATTGTTGATGGCAGTGTTGAGAAGGCTCGCCTATTATATTAAGAACACAGATGCAAACAACCAAAAATGATTTACTCGAATACACGTTTTACATGTGTCACTACGTTGAAGGATCTAAATTCAAAAACTACTGGATCATTGTGTTTCGTGTCATGCATGTGACAGCATGCACATAAATGGACTTTCATATCGCTTATCTGACACTTCTCCTCGATATAAAAGTCTACAAAACTTTCACTCACGATTCTCTCAGGCCGCATAGCTTCAAACACTTCAAATGTTTCTCTTTGGGTAGTCCTTTTGTCATCATATCTGCTACCATGCTGTCTGTGGATACATGATGAACGCTAATTCGTTGATCCCTTAAAGCCTCACGAACAAAATGATGTCTAATGTCAATGTGCTTGCTGCGTGCGTGATATGTAGCATTTTCAGCAAGCTTCTTTGCTCCCAGGTTGTCATTATATATGGTCCCTGCAGCCAGATTAGCGAATCCTAATTCTACCAAAAAATCCTTCAAGTAGATTGATTCCTTCGAAGCTTCTGTGAGAGCCATATATTCTGCTTCTGTCGATGATAAAGCCACTGTCCTTTGCTTCTTGGAATCCCATGAAACAGGTCCGCCGCTTAAAAGGAAAGTATATCCCGTGTAAGAACGCCTATCCATTGGACAGTTTCCCCAATCGGAATCGACATAGCCTTCCAGACATTTTGAGTTTCGTTCGAAAACTATTCCGTAGTCCATCGTTCCTTTGAGATATCTTAGGACTCGTTTAGCAGCCGTCCAGTGTTCACTGGCAAAGTTGTCGTTGAACTGGCTAAGACTGCTTACAGCATGTGCGATGTCCGGTCTGGTAGAGACAGCTAAGTACATCAGCGATCCCACCAACTCTCGATATGGTAATCTTCGCACTTCTGGGTCTACTTCGAACTTCGGTTTGTTTAGCTTGGAGTTTGCGTCTATAGGAGTGCTTACTGGCTTTGATTCCTCCATGCCAAACTTCCTCAATACGTCTTTGAGGTACCCACGCTGGTTCAAGAAAATCTTGTATTTTTTCCAAGAAAATTCTATTCCCAGACAATATTTGATTTGCCCAAGATCTTTTGTTTCGAACTCACGTGCCAACTTCTTTTTGATTGTCTCCGTCAACTGCATGTCTTTGGATACGATCAAAATGTCATCAACATAGACAAGAATGTAAGATAACACTTCTTTCTTTCTTATGTAATACACACATGGATCGGCATTTGTTGGTATTGCTCCAAGTTCTCGCAAATATTTGTCCAATCTCAGATTCCAATTCCTCCCGGCTTGGCGAAGCCCGTAAAGCGACTTTTTAAGAAGACAAACTTTGTTTCCGGTTTTTAATTCCTTCAACATAATACTTGCCTTTTCCTTAAGCGCTTTATCGGTGTGCACTATCGTTTCAAGCGATTCCTCTAACAATTCGGGGAGTTCCATGAACAATTCCTCCTCGATATTCCCATTCAAGTAAGCCGTGGTTATGTCCAAATGTTGAATAGACATATTTTCGTGGACTGCAAGTGCCATCAGCAAACGGATGGAGCTCATTCGGGCCACAGGAGCAAAAGTTTCGCTGAAATGAATCCCAGGACGCTGTGCGAAGCCCCTAGCGACTAATCGGGCTTTTCTTCTTTCCAGCATTCTTTCGGAATTGTACTTGTTCCGAAGTACCAAGCGACTTCCTATTACTTCCTTGTTTGCAGGGCGCTGAACTAACTGCCATGTATCGTTCTTTAGGATAGATTTAATCTCCGAAGTAATGGCTTGCCGCCATTCGTGTGCATCTTCACCAGACATGGCTAGCTTCAGTGGTATCTCAGCCAAGGCTGCAAATTGTGGTTCATTGATTTCTTGCTCCTCTTGGACTTCCTGGTACTGAAGTCGAGGTCTTCCCCTCAGTCCAGTGCGTACCTTTCTAGGTCTTCCGGGTCCTCTTACTGGTGGAATGCAATGTACATTTGTATTCGGGTTTACTTCGTTGTCGATGACGTCATCTTGTTCATCAACTTCGACTTGGAGTGGAGTTAATTCGATCTCTAATATGCGATCTTCGGATGGGGTTTTCACAATGTCATCATCCAAGTACATGTCTTCGGGTATGAAGTCTTCAAAGGTTGTCGGAGCACAAGGAAGGGTATCCATAAACCTGACGTCTCTGGATATCACGATCTTTCTCTCTTCAGTCAACCACATTCTATACCCTTTTGATGACTCAGAATATCCCATAAAAATTGCTGGCTTTCCCCTGGAATAAAATTTCCCTTTGCCTGGTTCTGTGTCTAGACAAAACGCTTTGCATCCGAATTCTTGAAAGTATGACACATTTGGTCTCTTACCGGTCCATACTTCGTAGGGAGTTTTCCCATTCAAGCTGGAACTTGGGCTTCTGTTCCTGATGTAGTTCGCTGTCGAAACCGCTTCTGCCCAGAATGATGTTTGTAGCCCGGATTGCAGGAGAAGACATCTTGCAGTGTCCAGCAATGTTCTGTTCTTTCGTTCTGCTGTGCCATTCTGTTGGGGGTGATACGGTATCGAAAATCTTCGTGCAATTCCATGCTCAGCGACGAATACATCAAACTTCAGGTTCTTATATTCCGCCCCGTTGTCCGATTGCAGACATTTGATTTTCTTGGTTTTGGAATTTTCAACTAAAGCTTTGTATTCTTTGAATGCATTGAATACATCGCTTTTAGCATTTAAAAAACGTACCTCGCACCACTTAGAACAGTCGTCAATGAAGGTGACGAAATATCTGGCTCGTCCGAGCGATTCTACGCGTACAGGACCGCACACATCAGAATGAATGATGTCCAGAATTTGCGTCTTTCGTTCGCTCTTCTTAGGAAAAGGACTTCTAGTCATTTTTCCTTTTAAACAAATTTCGCAATTCAACTTCCCCTTTGGCTTCTCAACATTAATACCGGTCAGCGTTTGTTTCTGAATTGCTTCCATGAGGTATTTTTCATTTAAATGCCCCAAGCGCCGATGCCATACGTCTATAGATTGTGTTTCTTTAGAATTGCACGCAATTTCACAAATGTTTCCGCTTCCATTGTTCAACTTTTCGCGCACGTAATACAATCCGCTAATCCGATCGGCAATCAGTTTAACAGCACCTTTTTCGTCGTTCACTGTTGCGCGATCTTTGTAAAAGATACACTGAAACCCTTGTCTGTTATTTTCCCGACTGATAATAGATTCGTGCGTAAGTCCGGCGCGTGTAAGACATTTTCTAACTTAAAGTTTTTGATCTCACCCAGAACATCAGCACTGAACCGCACGTCACCTTTCGCGAGTATCTTTGTCGAACTATTGTTCGCAAGATTCAGCTCGATGCTGCTGACGTCTTCAGTGTTGACAAAATCGCGAATCGAGTTGCTTAGGTGTGAAGTTGCGCCACTGTCCAAGCACCATTTTCCGCCATTTTTCGCGTTTGTTGCCTGGAGTACGTAGTCGTCTTGTAATCCGTTTGATACACAAAGACCCGTTTCTTCACTTCTGCTCGCGTTTTCTCGATCACGGTCACGTTTCTTCCAACAATCTGCCGCTTTGTGTCCTATTTTACCACATCGATGACAACGGTATTTGAATTCACTACCGGTGTTCATGTCAGTCTTCTTCGAAGGGTATTTAGGTTTCCGCGTGTTTCTTCCACTTCTATTAGCGTATAACGCGTTTTGGCAAGCGGTGGATACAGTATCGTTTCTTCTCGCGTCGTTCTCTTCAACTATTTTTATTCGCAACACTTCTGGTGATGGTAACTCATCACGTGATTCGATCGCACAACGAAAATTTTCAAAATTCGACGGTAAACTATAGAGTAACATTATCGATAATAAATCGGAATTAATGTCCACCTCCATTTCACCGAGTTTATCTACCACATCAAAAATCCGCGTATGTGTTCCCGCACGTCATTGCCATTTTCCATGCGTTGCAAAATCAGCTGCTTTAACAATTTTGCTTTCCGCGCTGGTCCCTTCGATTGGTAAATATTTTCGAGTTTTAGCCACACTTCTCTCGACGTTTCACAACCGTTAATTTGTTTCAATTCACTAGGGTTTATCGAAAGAATAATGTCTGATTTCGCCTTGCTGTCGTTTGTGCACCACAATTTTGCAGCAATCGCGGTTTTCTCGTCATCTTCAACAATATCCGGTTTCACTGATTCACCGTTTACGTATATCCACGCATCGTTTTTGACGAGTATTGCTTGCATCTGCAGTTTCCACGTGTCATAATTTTCTTTATTTAGCGGTTCAATGCGAGCTACGTTTCCTGGACTCATAACCTGTTGATGGCAGTGTTGAGAAGGCTCGGCTATTATATTAAGAACACAGATGCAAACAACCAAAAATGATTTACTCGAATACACGTTTTACATGTGTCACTACGTTGAAGGATCTAAATTCAAAAACTACTGGATCATTGTGTTTCGTGTCATGCATGTGACAGCATCAATACATGCACATAAATGGACTTTCATATCGCTTATCTAACAATAATAATAATAATAATAATAACCCACAAAGTCAGCGAAGCGCAGACGAGGCGATGGTATTACGAGATAAATTATGTTCGTATGTAAATCAGCCCTATGCGGCGTTGCCTTGGCAGTCCAAATATTGTGTTTAATATATAGGTAATAGATTAGGATTGAAAAATATTGTTGATATACATATATAACAAGTAAATTAATAAATTTGTTTATAACTATCTATTATTAAAGAACTTACCTGTTTCATTTATTTCTTTTCCTACCTCGTTCCATGTTTTTTCCTGTACCTGTCTATTCGAATAACCTTCCATAGTATGGTCGTATAAAACATGGTATTTTTCTACTATTTGTACAAATTTTATATATATATATATATAGCAGCGTTCACAGGCCTTCTAGGGCCATTGCTTTGTAAAATGTTTCCATTTTTCCCTGTTCCTTGCAATTATTCTCCAGTTCGCGGATCCTTTCTCTGCCAAGTCTTCACTCACTGCTTCTCTCCATTTTTTCCTCGGTTTTCCCCTCCTTCTCTTTCCCTCCGGGTCTCTCCATCCTATATCTTTCACTATTCTGTCCTCCTGCATTCTCTCCATATGACCCGCCCACTGCATTCCTCGGGCTTTAATTGCTTGTGTTATACATGGTTCGTTGTATAGTGCATAGATATCATCATTGGTGCGTCTCTCCCACATGCCGTCCACCTTCTTCCCTCCGAAGATCCTTCGAAGTATTTTCCTCTCCCATATCTCTAACTTTGTTTGTGAGCTTTTTGTCAACGACCATGTTTCGCAACCATATAGCAATGTCGGTCTCAAAACGGTCTTATACAGTTGTAATTTCGATCTCGTTGATATATTCTTGGATTTTAATATGTTTGAGATTCCCCCGCGCATCTGTTGCTCTTAGCTATCCTTAAGTTTATTTCCGTTTCTTCTTTGCATTTGTTGTCTATCAAAGTTCCTAGGTACATATATTCTTCCACTTCCTCAAATTCGTATAACTCCCTATCTCTAGTTTGGACGCGTAGTTTCTGTTTTCCGTTTAACCTGTTGTTGTTCCTTAGTTCCATATATTTAGTTTTGCTCTCACTAATCTCCAGCCCCATTCTACTTGCCGCAGTTATTAGGTTTTTTGTTAGTTCCTCTAGGAGTTTCTTATTTCTGGTCAGCAACAATATGTCATCAGCATATGCAAGACACTGGTGACTCTTATTGAAGAGTGTTCCGTTTCTGTTTATGTTGCTATTTCTGATCATCACTTCCAACACTGCGTTAAATAGCAGGGTAGAAAGCGGGTCTCCTTGTCTTACCCCGTTCTTCACTTTGAAACTTTCTAATGTCTTTCCGTTTACTTTAACTGCGCATATTGTGTTCTGCAGTGTCGTCTTTACCAGTGCAATTAGTTTGTCCGGAACATTCAGTATTCTCAGTGCGTCGAAAAGCCCTCCTCTGTTGACTGAATCGTATGCTGCTTTAAAATCGATAAATAGCATGTAAGTCGGAATTTCGTATTCATACATTCCTATGAGGATTTGTTTCAGCGTGAAAAGTTGATCCGTTGTTGATCTGTTTTTCCGGAAACCAGCCTGGTACTCTCCGAGAGCAGGTTCTATAAACATTTCCAGCCGTTTCTTAATCAGCGTGGCCAGGACTTTGTATACGGTGTCCAATAAGGCTATTCCCCTATAGTTGCTGCACTCGGTTCGGTCTCCTTTCTTGAATAGCGGGATTATGACAGCTCTATTCCATTGCTGCGGCATTACCTCTGTGTTCCAGATTTCCTTAACCAGTTCATATATCTTTAGAATTACCACTTCACCCCCGTATTTAATATTTTCTGCTGTCATCTCGTTTTCTCCTGGACTCTTGTTGTTCTTCATTGAGTTTACTATTTCTTCTATTTCTATTATTGACGGCTCTTCGGTTCCTTCGGTATTTTGGTCGTTCTGCCTCGCTTCCGCACTTTCTCTTTGATTCTTTACGTCGTCTTCCTCCTCCTGGTTCTTCCCATTGAGTAGCTCTTCGAAGTACTGTCTCCATCTTCCGTTAATTTCGCTTGCAGACCCCAGCAGTTCTCCATTCCTATCCTTGAAGTATCGTTGAATCCCTTTGCTTTCCGTTCTCATGTTTTTTACATCTTTATAGAAGTTTCTAATTTCTTTTTTGTGTAACTTTCCTCGATCTTTTGTAAAATGTGTTCCCAATACTTTCGTTTCCTTGTCCTACACAGTTGTTTAACTTTTTCTTTTGTTCATTATATTCGTCCTTGTCTTTTTGTTTTTTGGTTTGCAAGAATTTTTGCCATAGTTTTGTCTTGTTGTTCATTTCATCCCTGCATTCGTCGTCTAGCCAAATTTTATATTAAATGTTGAATTATCTTCCATTGGGAATGCTTTCACTTGCAGCGGTTGAAAACAAATGCCGCTTGAAATTGGAACAAGTAGTGTCGTATAATATTTGTAGGCGACAAGTTTTATCCTGTCTACGGCGTGTCTACTTGGTGTACGAATCGTCATAAGGATCGCTGTGTTGTAAATGAAGCGACGTGTCTTCGACATGTCGGAAACAAATGTCGTATAAGTATGCGACCGGCCTAAGTAAAACTGAAACACGACAAACAGTCAAACGAATGCAGGTGAAAGGACATCCGACAGAGGCAGAGTTGAGGACGAATAACTTTAATGCAATGTAGTATGTAGTAAAAATGTACTTGTAAACTGGTAGATGTATAGGTTTCAGCAAAATATGTCTACATTATTCTCTCAAAATCTACTTTTGCCGCTTTCTCTTCTAAATTTATTTCGTTTTACAATTTTGCATAGTTATTATCCAAACTGTTGCATTTGTAACAATCCGGCCAATATTATGATTGTTATCGACTGATGATTTGCGTTAAAACTGGGAAAAATCGTCTAGTTGGCGAAAATATATCAGCTGTTATCCTGGAAATGTTAACTCGATCTGTCAAATAGTCTAGTTTCGACAAGCGTTTATGTAAAGTACCTCTTTGTGTTTTTAATTATGGATAAAGACGAAGTTCCAACGGTCATAACATTTTTCTAATTGAGGAAGGGAAACATTTCTGGGTGGAACGAGATTTTTGGTCGAATAAAGAACTGATAGAACTGTAAACGATTATTTTGGGAACCTCAAATCGGGAAGCTAGAGAATCGTTGGCCCAAGCGTATTGTTGAGCTTTGAGGGGATTATATTGCAAAAATAAAATATAACTTAAATCCCGATTATTTTGTTTCCATCGTCGTTCCGGAAACTTTTCAATCTAGCCTCGTAATTTTATAACCGGTTATCAAATTAAAAGAACGACACAAAAAACTTTTTTTTTGGCACTATTCTCGATCGAAAGTAGAGTCGGACACCAACGCAGATATAAAATTTTCACCTCCACCTTGCCCTACTTTCCAAAACATCCGTTATTAAGAACGGAGTAATAAAATATGAGACAATTTATATAAATTACATCCTTCTCGGTCGTCGATCGGAAAAGTTTCTTCTTATCTGTTCGAAATAGACCTAATTTGTTACATCGCGACTTCGCGTTGTTATTCTCGTAAACGACATGAATTATTCACAGGCGGTCGAAAATAGCCGGTACATAATACACGCGTGTACAACCGTAATCGATTCCTCCTCTATCGTTTGAGTATCTCCTCAAGTTTTGAAAGTGGTGTATATGTAGACGACAAGTCGGTTACAAAAACTTAAACAGATTTTTATGCCCCTTGGATATGTATTTTGTTAAGAAATCAATGTTGTGCTTCGTCGTTTAGAAAACGCATTCGAAAGTAAAAGCAGTCTCGAAATGATATCTAGAAATTCCCATACATTTTTCACATTACCAGGTCTAGTAGTATGAAACCGGAATTTCCCTATAGATGGTGCCAGCGTTCAGTTTAATCACCATAAGACCGCTGTTACATAGCCATCGTCTTCTTCTAACTAAGCTGACGAAGAGTGTCAACAAACATTAACCCACGTTCCGTACACTAGTATATCTTTTTATAACCTCAAACATGTCAAGTTTCGAGCCCTAATAACTACGATTTGTGGACACCATCAATTTCTCGTTACCATTTAAAGAAAACTGCTGCAGAGTCGCATAGGATGCTTGTCGAAGCATACGGCGAACATGCTCTCGGTAAAACACTGTGCTTCGAGTGGTTCAAAAGATTCGAAAGTGGTGATTTTGAGGTTAGTAACAAGGAACGTGGAAAACCACCAAAAAGTTTGAAGACAAAGAGTTACAAGCCTTATTGGATGAAGACGATGCTCAAACTCAACAAGAACTCGCGGATCAATTAAATGTATCGCAGAAAGCTATCTGCAATCGTTTAAAAGCTATGGGAAAAATTCAAAAAGTGAGAAAATGGGTTCCGCATGAATTGAACGAAAGACGAAGCAAGAAAACCGAAGAACCACCTGTAAAATGCTGCTTAACCGGTTCAATAGAAAATCATTTCTCCATCGAATCGTGACAGGTGAAAAATGGATTTATTTTGAAAATCGTAAGCGTCGTAGATCATGGCTGAATCCAACCGAACCATCGGCATCAACTGCAAGACCGAATCGCTTTGGAAAGAAGACGATGCTCTGTATTTGGTGTGACTAAAAGGGTGTTATTTATTATGAGCTTCTGAAACCTGGTCAAACCGTCAACACTCAACGCTACCAACAGCAAATGATAAATTTAAGCCGAGCAATAACTGAAAAACGACCGGAATATGCAAAAAGGCAGCGCAAAGTGATTTTGCTGCATGATAACGCCCCATCTCATACAGCAAAACTGGTCAGGGAAACAATTGAATCGTTCAATTGCGAATTACTACCGCATGCGGCTTATTCCCCAGATTTGGTTCCATCCGACTATCACTTATTTGCATTGATGGGCCACGCTCTCGCTAACCAACGCTTCAATTCGTACGAAAATGTACAAAAATGGCTCGATAATTGGTTAGCTTCGAAAGAAGAAAAGTTTTGTTGGCAAGGCATCCATAAATTGCCGGAGAGGTGGGAAAAATGTATACAATCCACTGGAAGTTATTTTGAATAAAATATTTTTTATCACTTTTGAATAACAATCGTTTTATTTTTATAAAAAATTCCGGTTTCATGCTACTAGACCTCGTATATGTACTTTTATCTACAATATTGCTTAAAATTGTAGATAACAATTGGGAAAGATGGTAATCTTTCTCTTTTGCTATTATCTTTAGGGAGAGTCGTCCAGGTTGAACTTTTTCAAATTTGAATATGAGATCGTTAGCGACATCTGTACAAAAGCTCCAATAAGTTACTTTTGTGAAAAGCAAACTTTTCACAGCTTTCCTCATTCGGTATTGCGTCTCTGTTCAGTGTAGTGTCTTCACCTGCTTCTTGACCGTGAAAAAGTTTGAAAACATCTATGGAAACTATGCCATACCTATGAGAAAGAAAAATGCAAGCATCAAGGTAAGTGTATGTGTGTGTTATTTGATTAATAGTTAAACTTATATGATAGAGATCTACCACTATAATAAAAACACATTTTTGTTTGTAGAAAGCTGTTTATTTCATCGCCTACTAGATAAACACACTATAAACCACAATTTTTTGCATGGCAAACTTTGGGTCAAGTTTTTCGAAAATTTTCCCATGTAAGGCCCACATTAATTAATATGGCTGTAAAGAGAATAAAAGGTACCATCGGAATATTAAAAAAAAAGTATACTGTGGTATTTGAAAAAAAAAAAAGTTGAATATAGCTGTCATTACACTAACGCACTTTTTATAAATTGGTTTTTCCTATCGTATAGAGCATTTCCTCCCATTTAACCTTCCTATACTCACGTCAAAATGAAAGACGTATAGTATACTATATAAATCGGTCTCACAGACCGTATGCGTGAGTATACGAAGGTTAAGAACATATATACTTTGTTTTATGTATTGTTAACAATAACGAAGTTACAAGCCTGGGGAGTGAAGTCTGGGACACGCTGTATATCGAGTGACGTCGAATTTCATACGTCGCGTCGTCGGCGATCGCGAAAATAAATTCCCGGTAATGAAGGGAGGATCCGCGAATCCGGCCGAAAATCAATAAGGCCCCTTCGGCGGGGGTTCGGCTTCGTGTCACCGGCGGCGCTTTCCGTGCGCGTCTCCTCGCTCATCAGCTGGTGGAACGACGGAAAACGGCAACCGCCTCCAAAACATTCCGAGCAGAACGTTTCGAAGCGTCGTCGTCGTATCTCGCCCATTCATCCCCCGTCGCTGTCCCCGGCGCGCAGAAAGCATGTCGCCGTCGTGTGATAAGATCGCGCGTCACGCGTACACTTTTTAAAAATAAAATATAATTATATTAAACAAAAAGAAAACGATAATAATAATAAAAATAATAATACAAATGCGATAAAACGAAGGGCCAATAAGATATTCTAAAAATTGCAAGTTTAAAACGAAAGGAAACAAACTAAAATTAAAGCGAAGATCTTCGTTAAAAAGTTAATTAGTTAGAAATTAATTAAACGATATCGATGTGAATCCGTATCGAAAAGTTCGTTTCTCCCTGCACGCGCACTCAAAACAACAACAACAACAACAACAACACCGACATATCAACAAATTTCGTCACATCCTAACGGATAGGGAAGCCGCAAGAATCGAACCATCAACAATAACCAAAAAGGATAGTATTTTTGATAAATTTATATGTACCTTAACTTATATGTTTGTATCTGTAATATACCCTCCCCGAGAGAAAAAAGAACGAACCAGAACGCACCACCACCGGTCTTTTGAATTTATACACCTACAACTACCTTTAAACCTTGAAAGTTACTATTACACATATACATATTTATATACATATACGTATAAATAATTAGAGAGTTGTAAGTGTTAAAATTATCGTTAGAAGTACATATAGAAATATTTATCTAAAAGAAAGCAAATATTACACGTATTATCACGTCGTTTAGAAAGAAAGATTAAATGTGCTCAAAATAACTCGTTTAGATTAGATCATAAAAGGGTCCAGTAATTTTAAAGAGACGTTTTTCGACGTTCCAGTATTTTCGTGCCAAATTTAAAGCGAGGGGAAACATAAAAGGAAAGGATATTATTACCTATTATTAGATATTTTTAGAATTCGGCGTACCTTAGATAAAAAAAAACAAAAATATTTTCTATACGATTCTCATATATAAAAAAAAAAAAACAAAAAACAAAACCGAAAACGAAAGGGGGAAAAGTTTCCTAAAAAGGCAACGACCGATAAATGGCTACAGCTTTAACAGATAACAAACCTGTGATCGCGACCGTCAGTGGCGTACAGGCCCATCCCGAAGGAGAAATGGACGCTTTGTTATTGGGAAGGACCAGGGTATGTTTGATGTGTTATAGTGACATTGGTGTCTGTCTCGTCTTGTTGTTGTAAATCCCCCTCCCCTCTCCCTCCCCCTTTTTAGCAGAATAGTATATGTCAATAGTAACAAAAACAAATAATAAAAAATAAAAAAGAAACAAAAAAAACGAGGCCTTTTCGTAATGCCTTCCTTTTTTAGCTAGTAGTAGATGTAAACAGAAATAAAAACAAAAAACATAGAAACAA
Organism: Chrysina gloriosa; assembly: GCA_038088585.1. Taxonomy (NCBI): domain Eukaryota; kingdom Metazoa; phylum Arthropoda; class Insecta; order Coleoptera; family Scarabaeidae; genus Chrysina; species Chrysina gloriosa. The sequence continues at coordinate 2,007,502 of CM076088.1, read as the reverse complement.
AAAACTATTAGACCTTGTTGTAACGCTCTCCTTTTTTAGCGAGTAGTAGATGTTAACAGAAACAACAACCAAAAAAGAAAGAAACTAGATCTTATTATAATGCCCTCCATTTTTTGGCGCGTAGTAGATGTAAACAGAAACAAAAATAAAAACAAAGAAAAAAGAAACAAAAACAAAACACAAAAAAAAAAGAAACAAAAAAACAAACCCTTGTTGTAATGCCCTCCCTTTTTTAGGAAGTAGTGGATGTAAACAGAAAGAAAAACAAAGAAACCAAAAAAACTAGGCCTTTTGTAAGGCCTTCCTTTTTTAGCGAGTAGTATATTTATATAAACAGTAACAAAAACAAAAACAAAAACAAAGAAACAAAATAAAAACAAGTAGACTTTGTTGTAACGCCCTTCTTTTATTACCGAGTAGTAGATGCTAACAGAAACAAAAACAAAAAGAGAAAGAAACCAGATCTTATCATAATGCCCTCCTTTCTTTGGCGCGTAGTAGATGTAAACAGAAACAAAAATAAACACAAAGAAAAAAAGAAACAAAAACGAAAAACAAAAAAAAATAAAACCTTGTTGTAATGCCCTCCTTTTTTAGGAAGTAGTAGATGTAAACAGAAAGAAAAACAAAGAAACCAAAAAAACTAGGCCTTTTTATAAGACCCTCCTTTTTTGGCGAGTAGTATATATAAACAGTAACAAGAACAAAAACAAAAAACAGAGAAACAAAACAAAAACAATTAGACCTCGCTATCACGCCCTCCTTTCTTAGCGAGTAGTAGATGTTAACAGAAACAAAAACAAAAAAGGAAAGAAACTAGATCTTATTATAATGCCCTCCTTTTTTGGCGCGTAGTAGATGTAAACAGAAACAAAAATAAAAACAAAGAAAAAAAAACAAAAACAAAAAACAAAAGAAAAACAAAACCTTGTTGTAATGCCCTCCCTTTTTAGGAAGTAGTGGATGTAAACAGAAAGAAAAACAAAGAAACCAAAAAAACTAGGCCTTTCTGTAAGGCCTTCCTTTTTAGCGAGTAGTATATATAAACAGTAACAAAAACAAAAACAAAAAACAAAGAAACACAAAAACAATTAGACTTTGTTGTAACGCCCTTCTTTTATTAGCGAGTATTAGATGTTAACAAAAACAAAAACAAAAACAAAAAACAAAGAAACAAAAGAAACTAGAACTTGTTATAATGCCCTTCATTTTCAGCTAGTAGTAGATATAAACAGTAACAAAACCAAACACTAAGAGACAAAAAGTAATTAGACCTTGTTGTAATGCCCTCCTTTTTTAGCGAGTGGTAGATATAAACAGAAACAAAAAAGCGAGGCCTTTTTGTAATGCCTTCCCTTTTTAGCAAGTAGTAGATGTAAACAGTAACAAAGACAATAACAAAAAACCAAAGAAAAAGAAGAAACTAGATCTTGTTGTAATCCCCTTCTTTTTAGCGAGTAGTGGATGTTAACAGAAACAAAAACAAAAAACAAAACAAAAGAAACTAGACCTTGTTATAATGTCTTCCTTTTTAAGCGAGCAGTAACTGCAAACAGAAACAAAAACAAAAGACAAAGAAACAAGAAAACTTGACCTTGTTGTAATGCCCCGTCTCCTCTCCTTAGGTTGTATAAAATCTTTTCCGGAGGTTTAATATATAATGTTCTATTTTATTCTTTTTTTAAGTTTATGCATTTCTGAGCCCCTCTGCTCTAACCGCCCGACTCGTCGCCTCCCGCTCGCACATCATACTCTCCCTACTTTTCTTTGTCTTTCACACAGAGCGAGCGCCTGGCTCCTCTCAAATCTAATGCTTACGCTCGAGCTGATCCGGGTCCCTTAAGAAATATTCACTTCACGAATTATTATGTTCTAAAGTAGACGAAATTCTGTATACAGATATTTTCGAAAGTGTAGAATTCGATTTTGATGTCAAAACTCGTGAAATTTGCTTCGTTTGGGTGTTAGAGCGTACCAAAGCGATTCTTCCAAAACCAGTTTTCACTTTCTCATTGAATATTTCCTCAATGAACCGTCTCTCGTATCCGAAATTATTTTATCCCTAATCTGCACTAGAATAGCTTTAATTTGATGGATAATAAGTCGTATTTCCGACCATTTCGATTTTCTTCGAAATTTCAAAGGAAAAAAATTACGGTTCTAAATTAGACGAAATTCTGTGTACGGATGTTTTCGAAGGTGTAAAATACGATTATGACGTCAAAATTCGTGAAATTTGCTTCGTTTGGGAGCGTACCACAGCGATTCGTTCGTTAGGGTATTCCGTTTTCGCTTTAAAGTCTCGTTTGTCGAGGATATACGCGGAGATTCGACTCTGGGAAGTTTAATATTATCGTTGTGTGCATTTGGTAGTTACGCTTCCCCAATTTTATTGTTTAAACTGCCGCGTGGTGCGTTTCCTTTTCCCTCTACTGGAGGGGACTAGTAGAGTGCTAGGATTTATTTTTGAGAACATCTAAGGATTATCGTAGAAGCTAGAAGCCGACTTGGTCTTCAGTCAACTTCAACAACACTTGAAGCACTTGCTACCTAATTAATTTGTTTCACTTCATATCAAATATATATAATTGCGAAGATTACTTTTTAGCGACATTCTCAACACACTCGCCTACATCGACTGAAATTGTCATCGTGATGTGCACTCAATTGCCCCAATTGCGCCCCCTATCGTGACTTTAATATGTTGGCGGGTTATTTAAAACAGTATTTTAAGTATATTATTCGTATACACAGGTAGTTTGTATGTGATATGTGTAAAATCACGTTTAATTTAATTTACGAAAAAATAGCAATTTTTATATAATTGCTGACGTTTAAGGCCTCTGGGGCACCATTTATAATGTTTCGATTGACCTGATCTTTTTCTGGCGTTAGCATGACCTAAAGCTTATAAAAAGTTAGGGCGTGCGACTTTAAACAAAAGCGACCTTTCAAAAATAAGTGCCATCCTAAATTATATATTCAATGATAATTGCACGTATCAGAATCTGTTAAAAGTAACCTCTTGAATACACGAGATTTTGGCGTATCCATTTCCCTCAACTTCGCCCCCGTATCTGGGAGCCGACATCACTTATGTAAATTATGTAGAAAATCCGCGAAGCGCACGCGGTAGATATCATGTTCCGAAAGCCGTATTAAATTTAATAAGATATTCAATACGCCTCGGGGGCAAGGAGGAGGCAGGCGGCGCCTTCCTACTACCACTCAAACTCGAGCCCTTTCCCGTTCCTCATCCCCTTTCGACCTCGTTTCAAGCGAATTAATTCACCGGGGGCGGACAAAAAAACAGTTTTTTTATCATTTAAGGATGTAGATGTGTGAACACGGTAATCTAACGACCTCAATATTTTTTCGGAAAAATATTACCAATAATAAACATGCCTGTGAAGTACGAGGACGATTCATTACATATTTCTCGAGATATACTAATTTAAAAATTTGCATTTTTACACGGGCTCTTACGGGACTACTCGAAAATAGCTTGACGCGATGCCCTTCAATAAGAAAAAAGCATAGAATAAAATCTCAACTCGTTCGTAACTTTTCAGGAATAAATAGATAAACATTCAATGAAAATTTTTAGCCTATTTTTGTTATGGTTCACTACTGAATTTGTTGGAAATTATAAAAAGTTGCCAAATAAAATTCTCCTTTTTCACGTTCCAAGCGTTAGATGTATAAGAAGTATGGCAACACCGCATCTCGCCTATACCGTGATTCTCGGTAACCATTACCAACAGCTCACGCCATTCAATTCAAAAGTTTGAAATCAAGTCCTTTTTCCGACTTTCTTCCCGCATTACTTTTCCCGGACTTTTTTGGGAATGGATCCTCCGTTCGTACACGTCTTTGGTAAGAAGTTTACTTTCTCAACGATACGTTTCAGGCTTAGACATTTTCCTTTTCACAATGTAAACACGAACACGATTCTCTGTTTCTAACCTAACCACACGCCAAAGTGACGCGTCCTTTGGATAGACCACTGCCACCAACTTACCAGATAAAAACATTAACCATACGGTGTTGTCACGTTTTCTCATTCATTTTTCTATATAATTTTTTTGTATATTGGTGATTTTAATTGAAAAATTCAATTAACACTTGAATACTGTGATACTTTTACGGTAATGTAAACTTAATTCGATCACTCTCATCGTTATACCAGCAAATTTATGCTACGAAATTTTTATGCCGCACGGCTGGCTCCCGGTACAGTCTGAGCATTTGACGAATAGTAATTATTGCATAAATCTCAATTTTAAGCAATTTAAATAAAGGAATTTGCTAGTAGACTGAAACCTAAAGATTTTTTATACATATCAGCCAGTTCAAAATATTTTTCGTACCACAAACCGAGAAATTAGAAACCACAAAATTCGATCAACTTTTTGCACAGACGAAATAAACCGGAGGATGTCCTTCGAAACGTACTTTATCGCGTTTATTATTAGTACGTACGTACGTATGTACATATACAACGTGGAAGTATAGAAATTAAATATGGACGTCCGTTCGGAGATATTAAACCGAAATTGCGATTTTCGCAATAAAATATCCGTAAATATTGCTGGAACGCGACGCGCCGCCGTTATGAATGTCTCCCGGCATCCCGGGCACGTTCCGGCCAATAAAATCCCCGTCCCCCGCTCTTAGCCTTTGATGTGCGCCCGCATATATGGTCGTCCTTTTGTGTCGCCGCCAAGAAGAAGAAGAACGGGTAACTATCTCGAAGAAGGCGGGGAATCGGAGGAGCTGTAAGATCGCGTTTATGCGGGCGAGTTTCCGTAATGCGTTTAGGTTGTTCTGAAGTAGTTTAAGTGGGGCGGGCAGGTTGTAAATGTTAGAGCGAGGCCCAGATGGTTCGCATTATTTACTTATTGCTTTCATATCTCTCGAGATAAATGGACCGTTCTCTTCTAAGCTATAATCCTATTTTATCTTATTTTCTATAAACTCTAGTGGAATTCTTTCCACCAACTAATTCTAATACCGATTTTTGAGGTTAACGGCCCGGGATATTAACGCTGATTTCCTTTTGATGTGGTTATGGCAAGAAATATCGGAGTACGATTGCGACGATTGGCGCGTGGTCAGACAAAAGTACCTATCTACAAAAGTTTGGCACATTTCTCGAGCGATAAAAGAAGAAAAAGAGATTTATTCATCGTGCTTTACTTTTCAATTTTTTTTTTTAATAACTTCGCAATATCTTACTTCTTACTTCTTACTACTACTCATTTTTCTTCAGACCCGTGTCATGCAGGGAGATCAGTAACATCATTCTGGATATGAAAAGTAAACAAAGTCGCGATATTTACGATATGAATGCGGCCACCATTAAATGCATTAATGACGAACTATGTCAGCCATTAGTACTCATAATAAATACTTGTATAGAGGAAGGATACTTCCCTAAACAGTTAAAAGTTGCGAAGGTTATACCTGTGCACAAGAGAGGTGACGTTAACGACTGTGAAAATTACAGGCCGATAAGTTTGCTGCCAATATTATCAAAAATCTTTGCACGGGTGATCGCTGTTAGATTAACTGAATACCTGGAAGGCAAAAAACTCCTCATAGAACAACAACATGGATATCGCAGAATAAAATCCACAACAACTGCGATGGTAGAAGTTTTCATGTTGATCAACGAGGCGCTGGATGATCGCCAAAGCATGAGGATGAACCTTTTAGACCTTAACAAGGCCTTTGATACAGTTGACCACAGCATTCTACTGCGAAAGCTCGAACATTATGGAGTGAGAGGCCCCCTCTACAATTAATACAGTCTTACCTCTCAGACAGAGTACAAGTAGTAAAATGGAAAGAAGAAAGATCCACTAGAAGAACAATGACAGCAGGAGTACCACAAGGCTCGATTTTGGGACCACTACTGTTCATTATTTACATGAAGGACATGTCCAGCTATCTAGGTGATGTCCAGATGGTCTTCTATGCAGATGATACTACCATCTTGGTCAGGGACGGATCCGAGGAAAGAATTATTGCCAAGTCAAGTGCAGCCATAGAAAAGGCCAATCACTGGTTTGCTTCTAATAAATTAAAACTAAATAATGGATCATGGTTTGTTCGGATGCTTAAAACTTGAAAACGACTGGGCCAAATTCGAAAAAAAGTCGAAAAGAAAAAATTGGGCAAAACGAAGTTTGCCGGGTCACTTAGTATTAAATATATAAGATCCCAATGGGATATTTGGAGACTGGCAAAAATAACCTCGAAAATGCTGAATGTATTAAATAAGGCGATTACGGGTTGGCATCTATTGTACATTATTCGGTTCCTGATGAATAGTGTAAAGTCTCACCGCCTGTGGCGCTAGTTGTCCAATTTCAAAGTTGACGCCAATTTATTTTGATTTAGTTCTTGTGGTAACTGTGTAGACACAAATTTGTTGCGTCCTCCATTATTTCATTATATTCGTATCCATAACTGTGTTGTCAACAAACGTGTGGTAACACTACAAATATGGTATTTTGTTGTGTTTCAACGTTCAAATATCCATCGAAAGTTGGTGCAATAAAGATAACGATAAAGACAATTTTGCATACAATTCCGGAAGACAAAGGGTTAAGTATATTTGGTATAAAGGTTAAATTTAATAAAAGCTGTTTATTGACGACTTACTGTACCGGTATACTTTGCATCACACACCAATAATCGTGATCTTCAACGAATATTTTTATATCGTTGTCGATTCTTTGTATATGTCTAATTTAGAACATCTTCAATTTTTCCTAAATTTCCAAAGGGGTACCCCTTAGAGATTTCGATGAAAATCGAAATGGTCGGAAGTATGACTTATTATAGATCAAATTGAAGCTCCTTTTGCGCAGATTACGATTAAGACAATTTCCGGAACGAGGGGCGTGTTATTGAGAAAATATTCGATGAAAACGTGAAACGTGGTTCTGGTCGAAACGCTTTTGTACACTCCAAGACCCAAACGAAGCAAATTTCATCGATTTCGACGTTGGAATCGCACTCTACGCCTTCGAGAACGTATATACACCAAGTTTCGTCTAATTTAGAACATCTTCAATTTTTCCTAAATTTCCAAAGGGGTACCCCTTAGAGATTTCGAAGAAAATCGAAATAGTTGGAAGTACGACGTATTACACATCAAATTAAAGCTCTTTTTGTGCAGATTGCCGCTAATACAATTTTCGGAACGAGGGACGTGTTATTAAGAAAATATTCGATGAAAGCATGAAACGTGGTTCTGGTCCAAACACGTCTGTAGGTTCCAAGATCCAAACGACGCAAATCTCATCGGTTTCGACGTCGGAATCGCACTCTACGTCTTCGAAAACGCATATACGGCAAGTTTCGTCTAATTTAGAACATCTTCAATTTTTCCTAAATTTCCAAAGGGGTACCCCTTAGAGATTTCGAAGAAAATCGAAATAGTTGGAAGTACGACGTATTACACATCAAATTAAAGCGCTTTTGCGCAGATTACGATTAAAACAATTTCCGGAACGAGGGGCGTGTTATTGAGAAAATATTCGGTGAAAGCATGAAACGTGGTTCTGGTCCAAACACGTCTGTAGGTTCCAAGATCCAAACGACGCAAATCTCATCGATTTCGACGTCGAAATCGCACTCTACGTCTTCGGAAACGTATATACGGCAAGTTTCGTCTAATTTAGAACATCTTCAATTTTTCCTAAATTTCCAAAGGGGTACCCCTTGGAGATTTCGAAGAAAATCGAAATAGTTGGAAGTACGACGTATTACACATCAAATTAAAGCGCTTTTTGCGCAGATTACGATTAAAACAATTTCCGGAACGAGGGCGTGTTATTGAGAAAATATTCGATGAAAGCATGAAACGTGGTTCTGGTCCAAACACGTCTGTAGGTTCCAAGATCCAAACGACGCAAATCTCATCGGTTTCGACGTCGAAATCGCACTCTACGTCTTCGGAAACGTATATACGGCAAGTTTCGTCTAATTTAGAACATCTTCAATTTTTCCTGAATTTCCCCTGGGAAAGTCATTATTCCTATTCAATAAGCATTCACAGCATTGTGTCATCGGCAAATAGTTCAATATTACAATAGTTAATACGTTGAACAATATCATTAATATACAATATAAACAATAATGGCCCAAGCACCATTCCCTGCGGGACGCCATGTTCGGTTTCAATTTGCGCTGATATACAATTATTGTACTTCACTTTTTGTGTTCTTTTTGATAAGTAAGATTCAAACCATTTTAGGGCCTTGTCACAAATTCCTATTTTCTCTAATTTCTTTAAAAAAAGGGTCTGTTTATTGTTTCGAATGCTCTCTTATAATCTTGATACTAAATTTGATTTGTCCTTGTATCCTCGTAGGCGTTCACGACCTATCTCAATGACGAAAACGTCTTTCTGGTTTTTATCATTTGGTATCGACGTGTCCTTGTCGATACTATGCTATCATCTTCAGGACCATCGATCAACTATTTCAGCAGAATTCCAATCGGGAATCCTTTTTCTTCGATATTTTTACTATACCGTATCATCGATTATTGTTTTCTCTTCGGCGCCTTCTAATTTTACCGAAAACGTCGAATCGGCATTGCCGACGACGACGACGACCAATTCGAGATCCCCAAGTACGAAAATAACGGCACGCATCGCCCAATTTAAAACTCGAGAACGTCGCTTTTAGCGCGACGGCATCGACGGCGCCTTTACGCCTCATCTCCGTCGACCTAATAATAATATAGATTGACGGATCGATCGCGCGGTATTTGCGGCCGGACGGAGAGCGTCGACGTCGTCGTTACGCGTAGCGCGTACATTTTCATCTCGCGATATAAACGAAAAACGCGTTCGAACAAGTGCCGCAACGACCTGATGATCGTAGGCGCCGGCTGTTCCGAAACGGCGCGGCGCGTCGTTAACCGTTTGTAGATCGGACGTTAAGATTGGCGAGTCGAATAGGTTTTCGATTAGGAGGGGATGGCGAAAATGAATGGGACCGGTTGAAATGGAAAATGCGGGGAAAAAACGGAGAATCTAGAATAATTGTTGCGCGGTTTGGGCATGGAACTCGACAATGAAGTTCATCACCGCTTCGATTCGGGGGCACTAACAAAGATCGCGTCGTGTCGCTCTCAATGAAAATAAAAGAGGGAAATACGTAACGAATTCTGTCTTATACTGTTGGCCACTGTTGACGAAGTTGAGACTACAAATTGGAAAGAACCATATCGCTCTTAACTCATACTTCGAGGCTTGAATCGAACAAAAGCCCTCCAAAATAATTGGTATACTACGGCGTTGTTACTAGGTTCTAAATATTTTGTTAAAATGAGAAATCATAAAACGGAAGTCAGAAACGTGATCGATACAGTTATAATGCGGATAACCCACCTCGTTGCCGATAACGATTTAAATCCAGGCCGTGTTAGCTCAATGGAAACGGCGTAGTTTAAAGTTCCAGAATTTAGTAACAAGGCGCCACTCTTCAATTATGGAATTGGATCACATCTGAGTGTCTGGAGACAGAGAGACCCTCCAGCCTCCGTAATAGGTGAGTCGAGGTTATCCGAACCGTCTACGTTGTGCATCTTTTAGTCGGTCGTGAAGCGACCGACTAAAAGTATTCGAAAACTATTTAGAAATAACATAAACGAAATAAAAGAAAATGAATTGAGGCGAGGGATTGACGTTTAACAGGACTTTATTGCCACTTGAGGTGTATCTAATAAAAATAATTAAGTTCGTTATCTGGTTTACACGCTCTCGGTAACCGGTGAAATTCCAGCGACCTTACAGCAACCTTATAGCTTTAGCTGAACGTAATTAAAAACAAGCATATATTCAAGTGATAAGTACTTGCAATTCCCCCTTAAACTACTAAAAGAATTAAATATAGTACTAATTAGCTAACGTAACGAAAAACCCCTTTTACTCGAAAACCCATCTATCGAATCTATCACAGTAATCTCTTAACTGTCTTTCAACAACAGTTTCCAACACTTTCTCATAAATTGGCAAATCCCGAACTTCCTAACTCTAAATTAACTACCAAGATTCTAGGGAATTTTTTCCACAACTCAACGAGTCAAAAATATAAATAAAAGCGGGACTTGGTGGAACGTTATTTCCGGTTGTCAAACTTCGTACGCCGTGGTCCTCGATATCGGGACGGAATCTGTCCAAAATGGCGTGTTTTCTCGCACTTGACGAAAAGATGTCGGAAAACCAGACTAATTCGGTATCTAGCTCCTGTACTCGTCTATACTCGTTAATACTAGCTTACACTAGTTATCCTAGCCTATAATGGATATACCAGCCTATAATAATTCCCTACAACAACGTGAAAGATACCATACAGACATTGTAATCAACAAGAAAAAGAAGGACTCGTCTCCAATTGAGGGAAAAGCGACGTGTGCGATTAGCTCGAACACCGAAACTTGAGGGAGCGAAACTTCTAACGATACTATACACTTCCCAGCGTCGAATTTCCGTGTATATCCTCGAAAACGAGATTTAAAAGCGAAAATGGAATAAACTTTTTCATGGAAACTGGTCTGTTTTAGAAGCTGAATGAATAACACGTGCGTCCAAGCGGTATCAGAAACTTACGAAAGCGGGGCGCCATCTACGGCAACAGTTGGAGCGAATGACCAAAAGTAATGATACAGAAAACTGTAAAAGATTTTCCGCCGGTTCGTGAAAAACTGGAGTAATTAAGTGTCGTCAGTGATATCGTTGAGGAATTTCGCTAGTGATTCCCCCAGTTTCCCACTGAGGATAGCAACTTAGTTGCCGAAATATGTATTTAGAATTATTTTCGAAAGATGTGCTAAGGTGGTTTTTAATTAAGTATAATATAAGTATTAGTTCCTTGGAAACAAAATTGCACAACGGCGAAACCGTTATTATCGCACCGTCAGCGCGAAGCGCGTATTTGGATGAATAACAATACGACAGAGATCGGCCCAATGTCATGTTTACGGACGAGTCGTTCGTTTGTTTCATTGGTTACGAGGACACGACACGGAGAAACTTATTCATCGCGAAATATACGTTTGGGGATGTTTCAATGTGCAACTGGGGGCGGCCAATCGATTTCGACGAAGCTCGGTACGATAATTGATAATTATGTCGAGCATTTTCGGATAAACGGATACAATGTCATATTCGGCTCGTTTTGGAAAAAATAGAGTATTTCCTTATTCGTCCTGTGTGATTGTTTTACTGGTTTGGGTGTCAGATATTCTTAAAATCGAATATAAAGAACAACAATGACAAAAGGATACAATGCAATAGTCAGCATTTTGAAAAAATAGAATATTTCCTTTTTCGTTCTGTGTAATTATGTTTCCGATTTGGGGGTCAGGTGTTCTTGAAATTGAATATCAAGAACAACAATAACAAAAAAATAATACTAGGAAAAGTCAAACGTTTTTGGGTAAACGGATACAATTTTACAAATTTTTCGTACTGCATGATTCTTTTACCGATTTGGGGGTCAGATATTCTCAAACTTGAATATTAAGGACAACAATGACAAAAAGAAAATAATAATAGGAAAAGTCAAGCTTCGTTTTCGAAAAAGTGGAATATTTCTGTCTTATTTTTGTGTAATTCTTGAACCGACTTGGGGATCACATGGTGACACGTTCGAAGAATGGATAAAACAGGGGAAAGAGGAAGAAGGAGACCAAAGAAGACGTGGGACGACAATATCAGTGCAATCCTGGATAAGAGAGGCATCAAAAGGGAGGGAGGCAACTAGATCGGCAAAGGATAGGAAGTTTTGGAAAGAGTTCGTAGAAGAATAGAAAATATTAGCGTGCCTACACCCGAAAGAGTAGAAAGGTTTATTAAATATATACAGTAAGGTCGTAAAGTACGGAATAAAATTCATAAAATCGACGATAATTTTTTATTTTATAAAAGTGCTCGAACACGTATAGTAATTTCTTTGCAATAAGCACGTTTTAGTAGTAGATACTAATTTGTTCGATATTTGTTGAATTTATGACGTCATCGCCTTTTTTTTTTTTGTAAATTGTAACCTGTACTTTTTTCTTTGATTTGATATAATAGTCCATTCCCTATTCGATAATTACAAAAAAGTTATATGTTGGTATTTGAGTTCCTGTAAAAAAAAAAAAATGAAAACCATCTGACACTTAGTTGGCAATGTAGCCTACAAAATCGACGAACAGGCGTTGGAAATGAAACAATTCGTGAACTGTCAAACATCAATGTTTAGCTTATGTCAACGCATAATTTAATGTTCGTCTTTTACAAATAAATCTTACATTTATGTGAAAGTATTTTCAATTTTTGGAACATACATAGAAATGCATCTAAGCAAAAGGCAAATAATTACAATATTAATGATGGTTGGTGTCGGTTGCAATTTAAAAAAAAAAAGTCGATGATGTCATAAATTCAACAAATATTATCAAAAAATAGTATCTACTACTAACATGTGCCTAATGCAAAAAATTGCTATATGTACTATTGCGGCAACAAAAAATGGGACACTTAAAATAATGTAGTTTAAATCTGGCTTTTGCCTTGTCAAAAGTTATGTCATTTTGAAATCATTATTGACATATGTATGTCATTATGCCGCATTTAAGTGCTACTAGAAAAATGGAAATAATTACATTACTTGGGGAAGCATGGTCCATAAGAAGCCTAAGTAATAGATTTGGAGTGCCCAAAAGCACACACAACATTAAAAAATAAATGACTACAACAGGGAACTGTAGAAGGGCAAAGTGGTTCTGGTCGTAAATTAGTACGGAATTTCATGGAAGAAGAAAATCTTATTCAGTTTTTAAGGAATAATCCATTTGATACCGTGGTAAAAAATAACTAAAAATACTAGATTAATTTATTGTTTCCATTAAAAGAAGATTTGTTTCCAAGATTTTTATTTCAAATAAATGCATTTAACAGAATTTTCTTGCGTTCGTGTGTAAACTATTCTTGACATTAGACAAGATGATTGACGTGAAAATGACAAACGACTGGTTTACACAGCTAAAAAATAGTCAAAATAGCCTATAAGACTTGTCCCGATTTTTGTTGCCGCAATAGTACGTGTTTGAACATTTTCATAATAAAAAAATTTCTTTGTTTTTATGAATTTTATTCCATACTTTACGAGCTCACTGTATATACAAACAACGTGTAATCTAAAGGAACAAGACATGCGTGGATGCGAACCAGAAACTTGTTGGTGAGTGGGTGGATACCTTACCACTGCGCTAAACGACCCTACTTCAGAATTTATCATACATAGACTTATTAAGGGGGCGACTTATGTGGTGGGGATTGAATTTTTCGAGGGGAAAAATGATAGTTCTTGTGGTTACCAACATATGTCTCACCTGGTAGGTGATGTACCCGTAAATATCAGTGCAATGCGCAGAAAGTTTTGCAATGTAAGTGAAACAAAACACAAGTGTCATCTTCCTCTTTGTGACTGCTCAAAAATGCGCATGAGTAAAAATACATTAAAATTTTAACGGCATTCGGGAATGTTATTTTCCTATAACTTGAATAACGTAACCTCAATTTATACATTTTGATGACATATTACGTCGGTTTCTTCTATCAACTGGCCAATTTTGGATCGAAATGTTAACGGTGAATAAATTTGTTTAGTATTAGTTTAAGTTGTTTCTAGGTTTTACAAATTAGGACAGAAAAAACGTACATAAGTTGCTTTCTAAATGTGATAAACTTATATAAAAATATTTAAAAAATTAAGGAACTATTTTTAGAAATAATATATTAAATGTATATGTAACCAAAGAAAATCTCAAAATGTTTCACAATACGAGTAAACCTAACTACAAAATTAAGCTGAAACTTAAACTAGCGTTCTAGTGCAGGAAAAGTTACCAGAGGAGACAACATTTAACATAAACTAGTACATATACATTTATTGATTATTAAGTAAGATTAATTTAATATATTTATGCCAAATGTTTGTATCTTTTTGTGATTTTAGTTGACCTTCATAATGCAGTCGCACAGTTAAATAATACTTTAATATTAATGTGATTGTTGAACACATTCTGCAATAGAATACCATTTTTCATACTTTCTTTGTTAAATGTGGAGGCCAATCTTTTGATAATTTTCTTCATTAAGACGTTTACTATACTAGCAGTGATAAAAAATGCTGGAATATTTTCCCTTGGCACTTTCTCTGCAATTGTGCAAATTCCAATAACTACTGTACTCGGATTTATCAGTTTTCCTCTCTGCGCATTTGGAAATCTGTAAAATCTGTCATTAGTATCATCCTTTCTTTATAACCAACACGAAAACTCACTTGGGACAACTGCAGTCTGTTTTTCCATTACGTTGTTGTTTACTTCTGCATATAAAACACGAATACATGTTTTGGTAAACATGCGGTCGTCATGACACCCTAACCTATAATTGTCTAGAATACATCAGAATACATGGACACAATAACTACGGCTAGGTAAGCGCTGAACGCCAAAGCGCTGAATTCCGGGCTTGATTGGCTTTTATAACGCAAACGCACTTCTCTGTACTCTCAACGAGTGAAACACAGATATGTTTTCTGTTTCATAATGTTGGCTAAAAGAATGTGTCACAAGGCGCGCTAGGAACTTGATGTCAATACTAGGGCCGGTGGGGGATTCCTTACGCCCTTTAATCTTCAGGTGTAGGCTGCTTCGATCACGCAGCCTGGGGAGAGATGAGGTTGGTTAGCGAAGAGCTAACTGGGGAAGATCACTTTTCACCTGTAACACATACGAGAATTTCAGACTGAAAAATAGCCGTTTGTCAGTCGTTTAGAGGACGATGATGGTCGTCGAGGGACCTGCGGGAACAGAGGTCGAATATTAGAAACGACTTGCCAGCTTCCCCTCACTTGCCTGGCGAAATATTCGTCATAGTGGGGGAACCAGCCGAAGAGGACGAACCGGCCCGATGTGCAGCGCTACGCTTTCGGCTGTTCCTTGCCCCTTATCTGTTATAATACTTGTAACAGATAAGAAATATTAAATTACTATTGAAAGAAAAGGTCTGGATCGAATTTCAGGCAAGTGATGGGAAGCTGGCAAGTCGTTTCTAATATTCGACCTCTGTGCGGGAATTGCCTTAGTCCAGATCGATGACATTCACAAGGCGCATTACAGCTCTTTATATTTATATGACGCAATCATCCTGCATCAAAAGTTGAAGTTTCTTTGTTCGGCATTTATTTTTAGAGTAATATATTGTGCCATCTATCGGACAATGGCTACACTTTTACCAGGATTTTGAGGACTCAAGAATCAACGCCTGTCATACGTTCACTTTGCGGAATACAAATTATTCTCTATATATACCGAATTGTTCATATTCTTACAAACTTCACATGTAGAATATCGCAGCAAGGTTATGCCATATATATCGTTTGATTTTACTAAAATTTTTTGTTAAAATTTGCAATGTTTGGAACAAGTTTTCTTAGAGTATACGACATATTTGAGATTGATAATATAATCATACCCTAGTTCATTCCTTTCCCTTTGAGATTTGTTAATGATTTCATTAAAAAGAATGCTTAATTTTCCAGTTCTGCATCCTACAAATCAGTGCCGTTTTTCGATAGTGGTGCCATCTGTTGACCATAAGCTATCAAGCCGCCCCCTAATCCGTGTGAATTTTTAAATTTGATTTGCTCGAAAACGCTTGAGCGTTGCATCGTATCCGTGTACCCGAAAACCATCGACTTTCCCTAGTAGGTATGAATTTTTGCGTCATCGTTTCCTGACATTTATTTTTGATAACATCCGACACCCGAAGGGGTAAAAGGGTTAAGCAGGAAGAACGAAAGAATTCGGATTTCCGTTTGAATGTAATTTAATAAAATAAAATAAATTTGTCTTTCGAATCGCGCCAATAACATCTCGGAAATTTATTTCCATCTTTCCCCCTTGCTAATGGGAAAAGGGCGAAGCTCTCTTCTTACGGCTTTTCCGCCGTTTCTCCTTTCATTTTTAAAGACGTATTAATTAGTCGCTCGGCAACGAAAGCGTGGCGTTATTGACACTAAACCCCCGATATAACTTCGTAATTAGCGACGACAAATATTTGACTTCGCTCGGAGGTGTGCCGGTTCGTAATCCGGCGGATATTTCGAGATTAATTCAGTCATCAGGGTCTGGAAGGAAAAGAAGATTATAGATTCGATTTGGAAAATACCCCGAAGACTTAATAATTCAGTTTTCCTCGTTCGTTTTCGTTGCGGGCTTTACTCAAGAGAAAACAACGAAAAAGGGGAGCAGAAAATTGAATTGCCTTCTCCCTCTCTCAAAAAAAAAAAAAAAAAAAGAAAAGGGAAGGGAAAAGAAAATTGAATTCCGATTGAGAGCACCGGCCGCGGCTTAATTACCGTCGACGTTTCCTTAATTGTCGTTACAATCCGCCCCCTTCCCTCCGTCCCTCCCGGCTGCGAAGCGAGAAAAACTTTCCTCGTTATTGGAAATCCACCGGTCCTAATTCTCTTTGATTTCGCGCCGCTTCCCCAGCCCCCGCCCTCCTCCTCCCCTCCAGAATCGATAGGGGCACTTTTATTTGGGGAAAGCGGGCGAGAAGGAGGCGGGCATCGTCTAACGTTGTCGGATTAGTTTTGTTTGGTATTCCCGCGAAAGAAGCGAGCAAATTACGCTTTTATTTCGTCGGTGAAAATTCGCGAGAGACAATGGAATCTGCACAAGATTTTGATCTTTTTCTAAAAGTGAACGGAGTATCACTGAAATGTTTGGAATTAAAAAGCGTTGATGTTGTTGTATGTCTAATTTTTACGCTTCTGTCATTTTCGTTCTGTTATCGATAATCATTTGTTTTTACAAAAAGCGTGGATTTATAGAAAGTAAAGTAAAGTAAATCTTTATTGCAAAGTAGAAGGTCACATTCTATGACCTCTCATTTCAACGTGCCGCGTTCTTAATTTTAACTCGATGATACGCCTTGCGTCGATTGTATGATGACATGTAAATCGGTTTCCGTTAATAAGTTTATTCCATGTTCTCTTTTGAATCTCCTTTTCGAGGATATACACGGAAATTCGACGCTGGGAAGTGTTAGTATCGTTAATAAAGGTGATTGCAACGACTGCGGTGTAATTTACTGACACAAATATCACATCTGCCGAAGAAATTATATTATAGTTAGTTATTTTAACTATAATTTAATTTCTTGGGGCAGTAACCAATTCACACAATGTATTTGTAAATCTTTGACGTTCAAACTTCGGGTAGCAGGTACTTTCCCTTGGCCGTTCACTCGCCTCAACTGGGATTTGCGGGGGTGAAAGGCGTTCGTAGCCGTCATTGAGAGGGAAATTATATTTATACACATGGTCACAGTAAAAATGCATGTGTAGAATTTTTAAGGTTAGAAATTTGTCACTTCGGTTTATACGGTTGTTGAAGTTCCTTGCTTTGACCTAGCGAAACACGTGTCACCGATTTTATTATAAACAATTGTGCGGTGAGGAGTTTACCGATGTGATATTTGTGTCAGTTAGTATCGTTAGAAGTTTCGTTTTCCCCGAGTTTTTCGTTTAAAACTAATCGTCCACGTTGCTTCCCACTCAATTAGAGGTGACTCGTTCTTTCTTTTTCGTAATTTCGATGCCGCAATATTTCTCCTTCACGTTGTTATAGGGAGCGAGTGTGGACTAATAGAGAACTAGTGTGATCTAGTAAAGGCTGGTATAATTAGTATAGGCTGGTATAACTATCGTAGGAGCTATAAGCTAGTTTTCCCGACATCTTTTCCTCACGGGCGAAAGAACCCGCCATCTTGGGCCACTTCCGTCTGTATACCGAAGGACCACGCCGTGCAAAGTCGGCCACGGAAAACTGCATCACTCTAAGTCTTATTCACATTTTGCATCGTTGAGTTCTTGGGAAATAATTCCCTAGAAACTGGTAATTTAATCTTAAGTTAGGAATTTGGAGAATCGGGTGTGAGAATCGTGTATACAGGGGTCTCTTTACGTTTGTGGACATTTCTTTTGCCCTTTCCACCTTTCGGTGCAAGGGTAATTATTTAGTATTATATTCAATTATTTCAGTACTTTAGGGAGGGGGAGGGTAGATTTTCAGTATTTATAATTTCGTTCGGCTAAGCTGTAAAGCCGTTGGAATTCCATCGGCTACCTAAGCATGTGAACTATCTTGACTGGTTGGAACAACCAGTCACAATAAAGTCCGGTTAACCGTCGATTACTCACCTCAGTTTCTTCGAGGTCATGACGTTTTCGTTCAACGTGTTTTTTTTTGATGATTTGGAAATCAGTAGGGTTAGGTTGTGGAAAATCTTTTCCGGACGTTCTATGTATAATGTTTCATTTTATTCGGGTGATTCGTCGTCCCCTGCTAGCACATCATACTCTCTCCGTTTTCCTTGTCTCTCACACGAAGCGAAGCTCCGCCCAAATTTAACGCTCTTACGCTTACGTTTACGCTTACGCTTACTGTTATACTACTATACTTACACTCGAGCTGGTCCGGTGTTCGTTAAGAAGTATTCGCTTCAAAAATGTTTTTCATGTAATATACTTTTTTCGCCGCATATTCTAGAAGGTTCAAAGCACCTATTAAGCCAATAAAAACTGGATTTTCTGAAAAATTCGCAGCTGTGTTACCACCTAAAAGAGAACGTTTTGCGAAACCGCAGCTGTACCCATTTGTATCCGTCTTATCCGGGCCACTTTCGTTTCATTTTCGTTATCTCTAATTGAATAATAAACAACGACCTCGAACTGTCAACTCTCCACGAAACGCCTCGGTTTCGTCCGGAAGGAAAAAGGAAACCTTCAGACCAAGTAACGCGATGGTGTAGGGTATCAGGTGCTCAGAATTTTCCTTCGAAGATGGACCGCAAAAGAAAAACAACAATAACAATGAATTACGCGGCGGTTACGGCGACGGGGCGAACGCGAGAAGAATTAGAAAGAAAAGCGTCTTCGAATATAAAGACGGATTGGAAAACGTAGGCGTGTCGAGGTGTTCTGTAAAAGGAAGCCTGTCACAATATAACGGACTCATTTCGCGGTGTCGGCGTCGCGACGTTCCCGACTAAGGACTAACGATAGCATTGTTCGCTTGCTCGACCCAAATCCCACGATGAATGGTTCTTTGTTTGAGAGACCGCAGTTGTTGTTTCGAACATTTTAAACTGCGTTTTGGACGTACGATGTTTTTGAGAGAGAAATAATCGTGGAAAGTGGCAGGTGTTGCTTCGATACAATCACTCAATTCTACATATTAAAACGTAATCGAAGAAATGACGGATGAGCTTCAAACTACCTCAGCTCAAAGTCGCAGAGTTGTGGTAATTATGAAGCTGCAGGCCTGTCAAGGGAAACCAGTCGAAATGTCAAGATAGTCAAGTTAATTATGGAACATTGGCCATCTTAACACATTTCTCAAAAATCTTCGAAAAAATGATATACAAACGTATCGTGGACTTCTTAAAATTACACAACGTCTTTGATAATCATCAGAATGGATGCAGAACAGGAAGATCCACAACAGGAGTAATCTATCAAGTGCTGGAGGAGATGACTGGAAATATAAATTGCAATCAAATACGATAGGATTATTCATATTGACTATAACATCTTGTACAAAAAGTTGGGGATAAGACGTGTTGCGTTGAATCTGATTAAATCATACTTATCAAATAGAAAACATGTAATGTAATGTAATGGAGTGGGGTCTGGCTCAAAGTGGTCCTTTGTACTGCGACCACGTTGATCTACTGTGCTTCCCCTTGTTTTTCATTTATTTAATACGTCTAGGACCAGGATCAGCTCCTTCAATGGGAGTGTAAATAGGTCCTCTTCACTCAGCGTATATGCATGTAGTAATTTGTATCTCCTGTGGCCTAGTGCCCCACAGCTAGTGATCAAGTGTTCTATTGACTCCTCTTCTTCACCGCAGAATCTGCAAGTGTCCGTGTTGGATAAGCCCATTTTGTGTAGGTGCTTGTTGCAGGTATAGTAGCCTGTGAGTGCCCCCGTCAGTGTCTTTAAGCTTTTCCTGTCCAGTTTTAGGGCGAGGTTCGCCCTCCTAGCTTCGTAGCTCAGAAACTTTGTGGAATGTTCCAGCCCACTGGTATCATTCCAGTGTTTTGTTGTGATGGATGCTGTCCATTTCTTTATCTCCCCGTTAAGGAGACCTTTATTAAACCCAAAAGATGGGGTAGGTCCAGTAAAGTTCCCCTCAGCCCCTTTTTTTGGGTAGATGTCTGCCATCTGACTTCTTCCGTGCCCCTCATGTCCTGGCACCCAGACCAGAGTAATCTGGTTGTGAGTAGCCAGGTCGTTAAGCATGTTGTGACATTCCGATAATATTTTGGACGTAATTGTACAACTGCTCAGGGCCTTAAGAACTGATTGGCTATCCGAGAATATTTTCATTCGTATTCCCATGTGTGTTTTACCCCACCATACCAGAGCGCCGTACAGTATTGTTGGTTTAACCATTTGGGTATATATCCAGTTGGTCATTTTGGGGCTCAGACCCCAAGATCTACCAAGTAGTTGTCTAGCAGTCCAAAGGTTTTTGTGGCCTTTTTAGCACGGATTCGAGGTGCAGTTCCCAGGTGAGTTTTTATCCAGGATAATTCCCAGGATATTTCACCTTATCACTGGGGACGACTTCGATGCCGTTTACTTTCAAGGTGGGGATATCTATCACCCTTTTCCTAGTGAATGGTACGATGGTTGTCTTCCCTGGGTTAGTTGATAACCCCTCCAGCCTGCACCATTCCCATATTGTGTTCAGGGTATCTTGCGTCCGTTCAGCAATCGTCCCTATGTGATTACCCTTGATTATTACAGAGATGTCATCCGCATAACCAATGGTTCTGTGTCCCTTCCGGTTGAGGACCCTAATCAGGTCATCCACTAATACCGACCATAAAAGGGGAGATAGTAATCCCCCCTCCCCCTTGTGGGCATCCCTAACCGCAGTGACACTGATGTCCGTAGATCCAAGTGAGGCTCTAATTAGCCTTTGATTCAGCATGAAAACATAGTGTTGTAGATGATGAAAAGAAACATCAGTCTGAATGGGTACTAATAGAAGAAGGTGTCCCGCAAGGATTGGTGTTAAGTCCGTTATTGTTTTCAATATATATAAGTGACCTACAAAAGAAATTGTACCGCCAAACAGTTCTTTGCGCAGATGATACATCAACAGTAGCAAAGACAAATCTAGAATATGTTACAAAAGATGTAACAATAGCATTTATACACATTAAATACTTGGTACAAAGAAAACAATTTACAATTGAACATAAACAAAACTTTTTTTTTTTTCATTTTCTTCATTTGCTGACAAGCTGTTTTCCCAGCTCTCATGTTAACTCTCCGATGAAGGGTTAAATGAATTCGAGAGCTTAGGGTTACTAAAAGAGAGACTTTTATTTCAACT
Source organism: Chrysina gloriosa (assembly GCA_038088585.1). NCBI lineage: Eukaryota > Metazoa > Arthropoda > Insecta > Coleoptera > Scarabaeidae > Chrysina > Chrysina gloriosa. The sequence continues at coordinate 1,986,004 of CM076088.1, read as the reverse complement.
CATCCTTGGCTGCAATCCCCAATAGTTTTTCCATCTTTAATTTATAGTCCTAACGTTGTACAGCCAGTACTTCTTCTAAAATCTAATTAATAAGGTTAGATAAAAGAGTGGATGACGCGTTATCATTAAGTAGTATAAACCGTATTCACGCTGTCACTTCTACGAATTTTATTATTCAACGATAACTTATCAATGATAGGTCAGTTGCAAAAATGAGGGGAATTATAGATTTTTGACGCTGAAGACGGCGTCAGGTTTAGGAGTAGGTTAAGAAATGTAATGGTCAATTTTATGAATTTGTTGTGTGGTGACGGATTTTGTTTTTATATTCCCGAAAACGACGTCGGCTTCAGATAGTCCTCATCTCCCTCCCTCCCATAAAATTTCGACTCGCTTCAGAAGCCCTCATCTCAACTGCTTTTCGCGACAGCAGGAAACTTAAGGGTCATGATAAGTATAATAGAGTGTTTATTTCTAGAGGTAAGACTCCTCAGCAAAATAAATTATATAAAGCTGGCAAAGCTCAATTAAATCGTCGCCTTGACAACGGCGAAAGAAATATAAAAATTGGATATAGAGATGGGTTACCATTGATCATATCATCCGTAAAAAACAAGAATGTGCCAACAGTAAATACAATCTAAACATCTACTATCAGAATTCTCGTGGCTTACGTACAAAAACCAATGCTGTTTACACTGGCTCCGCTGCTGATGATCATGACATAATAATATTCACTGAGACCTGGTTATGTGATTCGGTCTATAGCAATGAACTGTTTACGTCTAAATATACTGTATTTCGTAAAGACCGAAACTTTGCGAGAGCTGGCCTGATCACTGGGGGAGGTGTCTCGATTGCTATAGATAATAATATAAAATCGGCAATGTTCTTGTTGTTAAATGTGTGTTTCGGGGTTTTCGGTTTGTTGTTGTTTCGGTATACATACCTCCTAATATAAGTATACAGGAATTTGAATATTTCTTTGAGGTACTTGAATTATTATTGCTTGATTTTCCTGTTCTAATGGTTGGTGATTTTAATATTACAAATTATGCAGAGGGACTATGTAATGACCATAAATATAATGCAGTTCAGAATTTTTCAACAATTTTAAGCTTTACACAATTTAATTTTATTTACAATAAGAATCAACGGCCCCTTGATTTGGTGTATAGCAATATTGATTCCGACATCACTGTGCACCAGCAGGTTGAACCCATTGTCTTTGAAGATGATCACCATCCGGCATTATGCGTTGTGGCTGGGATCCCTATAGCAACGTCACCTCAAAAACTACATATTGGTGACAATAAACGGTATAACTTCCATAGAGCTGACTTTGTGTCGTTATATAGTGATGTATTGGATACTAACTGGTCGAAGATCGAAGAAGTTACTGATGTAGATAATGCGATGGATGAGTTTTACAAAATTCTCTATGAGCTCTTAGATAAACATGTAGCTAGCCAAGTATAAATGCAGCAACTCGATGCCATGGTTAAATCAGTCCATTAAATACTGTCTGAAACTAAAAAAATATTACCACAAGAGATGGAAAAAACGGGAGATGATCGACATTATGTGGATTTTAGTCGATTACGTAGACATGTTAAACACGAAATTGAAGTGGCTTACACCTCCTATATTCACAGACTGCAATCCAATTTGAAAAGTAAGCCTAACTTATTTTGGCAATTTGTTAATGCGAGGAAGAATACTTCTCAGATACCATCTATTATGGTGCATAACGATGTTGAGTTTACCAATGGTCAAGATATTGTTGATGCTTTCGCACGGATGTTTTCCGAAGTTTATCTACCCAAGGAGAGTATGATTTCATCAGCTGTACATTCATTGTATGACTCGTTTGATATCTCAAAAGTGAGAGTGGAGGATGTTGTGTGTGGTATTGATAAGGTGAAGAGTGGGCATACTGCTGGTGATGACAAAATTCCCTCGTTTTTCGTAAAGGATTGCCGAATAGTTTTAGCTACCGCATTAACATCCATTTTTAACTTATGCATTGCAGCACAAGGGTTTCCTACATTGTGGAAAATTGCAAGAGTCACTCCAATTTTTAAAAGTGGTATACGTAAAAATATTCAAAACTACAGATCCATTTCCATAGTGTCAAATTTTTCTAAGGTTTTTGAGCACATTATATATGAGGCCATCTATACCAACATTAGATGTAGGATTTCATTAAATCAGCATGGTTTCATGTCAGGTCGATCTACAGTCACTAACCTTGCCTGTATTATCCAGAATATATGTGAAGCTATTGACTCTCGTTCTCAGCTAGATGTTATATACACAGATCTCTCTAAGGCCTTTGACACTATTGACCATAGTTTATTAATGACTAAATTGAGTGGTTTTGGCATTAATGGAAGTCTATTAAACCTTATGAGATGCTATCTTAAGGGAAGAACAAACTAGGTTAGTTGGAATGGATATGTGTCACATAAATATGAATCAACGTCAGGTGTCCCGCAAGGCTCCAACTTGGGTCCGCTACTTTTCGTCATATTTATAAACGATGTACTAGAAAACTTATCATGTCAGCACTTAGCTTATGCAGATGATCTCAACATTGTTGTGTTGATGACTTGCATGACGCACTTACTCTGCAGGACAACATCGAACGTATCAGCGCCTGGTGTGTAGTTAACAAACTAAAATTAAATATTGCTAAGTGTAATGTAATTTCGTTCTCGCGTAAGCTGCATAAGACGAATTTTAATTATAATAATATTTCTGGACGTGTGTTGGGATGTGTGGACATAATCAGGGATCTTGGAGTAATGTTTGATAATAAGCTCACCTTTGAGACGCAAGTATCGGAAGTATGTTGTGGTGCGATTAGGGTTCTTGGTTTTATTATCCGGAGTTACAGGGAATTTTGTGGCGTTAATGTAATGAAATCTCTTTACTTTGCACACGTTCGCAGTCGACTGGAATACGCGTCTCTTGTCTGGTATCCTCATTATACTTGCCATCAACTGAAGTTGGAACGGGTACAACGTCGCTTCCTGAAATATCTTACATTTAGAAGAACGAGCAACTATCCTGTGAGAAACTTTGATCACAATGTTCTTCTGCAAACGCATAATTTTACCTCTTTGCAGGCACGAAACATGAACTCGTGTTCAACTTTTCTTTATAACCTTATTAATAATAAGATTGATTGCCCGTACTTGTTATCATGTGTGCCTTTTCATGTCCCTATGAGACAAACAAGATACACATCTATACTCGACTCGCCGAACAGATGCAGTAGTAAATTATGGCAACCTTGCAATGCAAATGTCCGACTCACACAGCATAAATCCCATGTAAACATATCAAAATAATAACCTCATTTTGTATTTGACATAAAATAATTTTCTTATTTCTTCAAGTACGTTTTGTTGAATTAAATTATGCATCTCCAATATATAGAATTATATATAGTAAATAAAAAATACACAATGGTTTTTAAGAAGATCTATGTAATATATAAATACAAAATAAGGAAACATATAATTAATATTTTTTTTTGGTACGTATTTATATAAGAAGAGTACCCTAAAAAATTAACTCACTGTACAAATAGGTATAATCAAAAATAATAAATTTTATACATATTACAAAAATTTAATACAGTAAAGGAATTAATTATGACACACTAAAACGTTCTTAACATGTATCTTCTTCGCTATTAGATGATGTAGACGAATCATCATTAATTGTAATGATTAACGGCTCTATGTGTATATCTATGAGATTGTCAAGTTCCCACATTTCCTTCTCTCTTTGAATAACATGTTTAATAGCATTTTGCCAATTTTCAACAGAAATATTGTCAATACCTCGTTGAAATAATTCTTTCACATCTGCCAATTTAAATGTGGTGTTATTTCTCGCAACATACCCCTTCACTTGTGCCCATATTAGTTCAATCGGGTTTAATTCACAGTGACAAGGGGGAGTCTAAGTACCTTTCTATTAGTGTTTTCTATTAATTCATTAACAGGATATTTCGGAGGGCCAGATAAATGTTCTTTAATTAAAGCTAACAATTCTGCTTTTACCATGTTTTTCTTCATATGCAATACTATTTTCCCTCATCCAGTTTTGCATTTCTAATTTGCGACTATTAGTTGTAGGTGGCTTATTCAATTTACGACTATGGTACGGAGCATTGTCCAAAAAAAGTATAACGCAATTATCTTTTAAATTGGAGAGAATACATCTCATCCACTCTTCAAACCTTTCTGCGTTCATGTCTTCATGATAATCTCCTGTTCTCTTTGATTCAAAGAGGAGTAAACCATTTTCTACAAATCCTTCATCGAGCCAATGTGTTGCAATTATAAATCTTTTGCCTTTGCCTGAAGGATTTTTAAGACCTATTACTTAAATCTTCTATAAATGCTTGTCTTGCGAGTGACAACAGACATATCTGTCCATACTTTATTTACAGTATGTCCAGCATTTGCCCAAGTTTCATCCAAGTAATATATCGGGGTACCATTTTCACGATATTTCTTAATTTCACGAAAGGTATTTCCGTCTCCAGGTAATAATGTCATCTTTCTCTTTTAAAATACTATTTCGAGCTCGCTTATTATAACTACAAACGTAATTATCTTATGATTAGTATATAGAATTTAAAGTAATAAATATTTGTACCGAAAGTTTAGTTCCTTTAATAATGATCTGAGAGTCGTAATTTTGAAATTAGGAATGTCATCTCTTTCATTTATCACTGTGAGAACTTCTTGAACTGTTGGAGGTTCATTTTTAAAAAGGAATGAATGTACAATTCTTCGTATAGCATTTTTCATTTCATCATCCACCATATCTAAAACAGCCCTTTTCTATGATATTTTTTTGGTGGTTGTAATTCGTGATTAGTGTTATATTCTTTCACAATATTGTAAACACTGCGTTCAGTAATTCCTGTAAAAGATACTATAATAGTTACTATGATTTGGTTATCTTCTACCGTAAAATGTTTTGAAACTCTCTTCTTAGGAGGTGAGTTTTCCATAATGTAAGTATATACGATAATATAGCAAGAAATAATGTATAACCTACAAAACAATAATGTATTATTGGTGCACTAGAACGATCGATAAATAGTCTTCAGAAACACTGGTTTTGAAATATAATAGATAATGGATCATTTACAAAGAAAGCTAATAAAATCTAATATTCCAAATGCAATATGGACTCGATTTTATTCTATTGTGCGGCCACCCTGATCGACCAATTACAAACGTTATTGGTTATGTGACCTATTAAACACACATTGTTGCCATAATTTACTACTGCATTTGTTCAGCGAGTCAGTATAGTTTCTATATCTCTCCGTTTAGGACAAATGTAATGCACTTTTCTCCTATTACTAGGACGTGTACATGCGCAGAAACAGTTTACATTGATATCTTTTTCAATAAATTATGTTGATTGTAATTATTTAATATGTAATCATACACGTTTTCTTTTTCTTTTGTTAGTTAGTGTCCTTGGAATTTTCTGTTGGCACAAATAAATATTATTATTATTATTATTATTATTATCTTCAAAATCAGTTCTGGATTTATAACATAAGTGAGAATTACTCTTACCACACCTTTCGGAAAAAATTTAGATACGTATTTCGGCAACTTTAAGTTGCCATCCTCAGTGGAAAACTGGGGGAATAATCCAAATTAACGAATGTAACTGTGGCCGTGTTATCAATTTCGAGAACTACAACTAAAAAATTAGAAACTTAAACACAAATAATAATCACAGAAACAGGCTAAAAAAGTATAATATTAGAAATTGGGGAACGAAATAAGTATAGGAATGACTAAGAATTATGCTACGCTGATGACGCTCTAGTAATTTTAGAGAGGAGGGGCGGATGGACGAAACACGACTACAGTACAATGTAGGTGTGCTGAGTTATGAGTTGCGAGAAGCTAACGCTAAAGTGAATATAAGAAAGACGAAGTCAATGATAATAGAAACAAATAAAGAGGAACACCGAATCAGCATTGCAGGAGAGAATATACAGCAAGTTGAAATATTCATCTACGAACGATCATCAATGAGGAAGGGACCATGGAGGACGAAATTAATGAGCGAATGCTCGTAAGGAGTGGTGTTTAAGAAATGACGGATTAGGGAGCCAAACCTTTCTGTAAAAATATTACTAGCGCTAGTATCAGTGTAAAATAAAAAAGAATGCATGAACGACAATCACGTAAAATTTAGTCAAGATTCGATAAAAATGCAAATAGAAAATAATACAAAACATAACCCCAAACGAAAGATATCTGAACTTTTGTACAAATTCCGACAGCACTAGTGCTAGTGTTAGTGTAAATTTAAAGAAAGTTATGTCAGAGTTATGTAGAGAATTGGTGGACCACAACTGCTCAAAATTTAGCCGAAACTGGCTAACGATGTAAGGAAAGTAATACACAAGCAAGAGAAAGAAAATGAAATTTCTGTACAAACGCCGTTAGTGCTAGTGCCAGTGTTAACACTAATATAAATTAATGAAAAATTTTGGATGGTAACCGCGCCAACTTAATGGAAAAAATTTGATAAACATATAAGAAGAGCCATGCAAAAGTAAATATGGCAGACCAGGAAAGTGTGAATTTTTTTCACACAAGTGTCGCTAGTGTCAGTATTAGCGTTAGTGTAACTTAATAAGAGAGAACGATAGCTGTCTGGAAAAAATGTCAATATTTGACCAGGTTGCATAGAAAGCAATTCAGAGGACAAACTAGCAAAACTTCAAGTTTTTGTACAATTTTCGCTAGTGCTAGTGCCAGTGTTAATAAAAAATGTTTGGAAGGTAACTACGCGGATTTAATGCGATGAAGACAAAATTTCTCATCAAGAAGGATCTAGTAAAGGAGGTAAAACGCGAAATTGTTAGAAAGGCAGTGAAGCCAACACTCACATTTGCCTGCGAGAACTGGGTGATAAGTGAAAAACAAAGAAGCAAACTAACAGGAGGAGAGAGAGAGAGAGCATGAGATTTCTGACGAGGATACACAAGACAAAAAATGTAGAGCTTAGAGGACAACTATATCGTATATTAACTATGGGACAAGACCGACTAGTGAAAAAAGTATACGAAACGAGAGATCGTGGAAAACGACGAAGAGGAAGACCCAGAAAACATATGGAATGGAAAAAAGTAGGAGAATATACCAAAAAAAAAGAAAAACAAAAAAATGGGGGAGAATTATGGAGAATTATCGAATAACTCGACTCCCACTCAGCCGATACCGAAAGGTACCTGGCTCAAGGATTATGGTAAGTAAGTAAATATTATGAAAATCTTGCTGAGATAAAAAATAAATTGGAAATTTTCCGATTTTCGTCAAATTCGTCCAATTATTTCATTCGTTCTAAATCCATTCGTTGATACTAATATTTCTGAAGTATTTCAACAGATTGCGATATGATAATAATAGGTAATAATAATAATAATAATAATAAAATTAATAAAAGGAGAGGTGTCGTGGGTCAACCGACAAGAGCGAAGCTATTTACGCATTTGATGCTTATTTCAATAAAAGGTAAAATTCTAAGATCGAATAAACAATGTATAAAAAAGTGTTTCATTTCGAAACCTACGGTAAATAAGTTGAAGTTGAATTTGATGTAAATTCGAGTCCGAATAATAAGAGCGCCATCTGATGGGGGAGGGAATGCAAACGTGTATGTGTGCGTGAGCGAGAAGAACTAATGAACGAAGAAGGATAGAGGACGACGATTTCAAACGTCTCACTTTTCCCCAGTTAACTCCCGCCGTAGAACCTCGCTAAAGAGCTTCGCTCTAATAATGCTAATAATTTAGAATCGAAAATAATTGATTGTTAATCTGATCTACGATTAAAAAGTAGAATATTACAAACAGAATTTTGGTAAAAACCAGTCAAAAGATCCAACTCCTGCCTTGAATGAACTTCCCTTTCTGAAAGTGGTTGTTCAACTATGACCTTGCTAACATTAAAGGTCAGATGATAGGATAAGTAATGAATATTCGAATTGCAGCATAAATTTAGCTATAATATCCGATACATCAGCGTTTGAGATACTGGTAAAAGAGATGCAATGTCAAGTTCCACATCCAAATTTTTCCTACGTTTAATTTGTATTTGAATTGCATTAAATTATTTTCTTTAATATAATACTTTTGTATCGCTTGTGCATTAAAACGCTTGAAATTGAAGTGCTAAAAATTAAAATATATATGGCTCGCCAAAAATTTTTAATTCTGAACTGGCATGAATCGAGTTAAAGGTTGGGCACATTGATGTAGAATATTGTACTGAGAATTTAGTTAATTTCTTAAACAAAATTGCACCGGTCTAGCTCTTAATTAATGATATAAAAAGCATAAATTATAACAAATTATCCAGATTCCTTGGTTATTTATATTCAGTGGTTATTAGGAATACTTGTGATGTGAAAGTGTTGAATGTATGTGTTCTATCTTTGAATCGATGCTTTTATAATAATTAATAAGTTTATTTCTAGTTAAACATTTTTCTCCCATTAAACGTCTCTGGCTGGAGTTAAAGAAAGAAGCTAACACACATAGGGTAATAAAATGTTTAAAAGTTGGTTAGCGTGGTATCGAAAAAAGTATAAATAGAACCTAAAACTAAACGGCATGTCATATGAAGATAAACATCCATAACCCCAATATTTACTATGAATTTTGATATATTGAATTGTAATAAAAGATGAATTTTCTAATGGTAATTAACCATTCGAGTATTACTATACTACAATACGCACTATTAAAAATACTTCTTCTTCATCATCGATTCTCCTTTTGCCCTTTTGCCAGGGCGCCAGAGTTTCCTGTTCCTTTATTCCGTCCATCTTTTCCATTTCTTCCTGTATCTGACCGCCGCTTCCATCTCCCCTAATTGTTTTCCCTTTCCTCCTCCCCCTCCTTATTTGTTGCATGCAGGTCTTCCTCGGTCTTCCTCTTCTCCCTATCTTTCCAGTCTTTGCCGTCACCATCCTCCTCTGCAATCGGTTATTGTCTATCTTCGATCAATGTCCAAACCAGTTCAGCATTCTTTTTTCTTTCCTATTTCTTGTGGATTCTTCAGTTGCAGTCTAATATCTTCAATTCTTATCCTATCTAACTGCGTCCTTCCCGCTATTTTTCTGAGTTGTCTCAGGAATAGGAATACTAAAAACGCACTCACTGAAACTGATGACGAAGCGTCAACAGCAAAACTGAACGAGGAAGATGACGAAAGGTCATTGATAAAAGTGGACAATGTAGTCAAGGAAGATATCATTTCATCAAAAATGCGTTTCTTTTTCATTTCTCAAAACTGGCGGTTGTCAAAATCGAAATCATAGAAATCGAAGGATTGTATTGTATTTGTATTGTATTGTAATGAGGTGGGGTCTGGCCCAAAATGGCCGTTTTGCACTGCGACCACGTTGATCTATTGTGCTTCCTCTCGAAGGATACTTCTGATTATCTAGAAACAAATGATCTATAACACTGGCTTGCAAAAAAAATGCTTTTTGGAAATTGTTTTAACTTTAGTCATTTATGCTTTTGTGTGTTTTGCAGTGCTGAACCTAAAAATGAAACCCGTTTTTTCTATCACGTAGGATCTTTCCACAAAAAAACGGATGTATTTAAGAAATGGTAAGCCAAATAAAAAAAAAATTATGGAATGTATATTTTATTTGAATGGTATTAAAATCATAAGTAACCAAACAACAACAAGAGGGATAGGTGCTGACCACACGCAGACTGGAAAATATTCTAGTTTGTACCAAATTTGATTGATTGTACTATTGTCTGGTCAACGTAATAACGGCTAATTCCCTAAAAGAACGTCGAAATCTTTACTTATTAATTATTTCTAAGTGGATCTAATAGAACATTAATTTTTAAGCCTAATTGAACACTGTAATGCTTACGTGCCTAAGATGCTTAATTGTCCATACTTTTAAACTGGAATTTGTAACTAAATTGTGCGTTTTGGGATTTTTTCATTATTTTTTCCCGTAATCAGCTCGAAAGGATTGTAAAAATCGCTGATTATATTTTAAACAACTTAAACAATTTTTCCATCGCTGGCCTGTGTAATTGATTTTGACTGGTGGAACGTGTGTTTTCGTTCAAACAAAAGTGGCATCTTTCATTGTTCATCGTTCGACGACAACGAAAAGGAAAAACGAAACAAGGCAAAACAAAAACGATCGAGCCTTAACGAACTTCCACGGTACATTCGTTTTTGTATCCTTTTTCAAAACTTACTTCTTCAGTCGACGCTTCGGGGCGTAAGTTCGAGGATTTCGCAGCGCGGAGTTACGTGTCTGCCCGCACCTATTCGTCGTATTTATGTTCTTCGTCCGCGTCGGATCTTCTTCGTCGCAACGCCACACGTCTGATACTACCCTACTTTTACAAAAATAGGAAGGAAGAAAGAGGCTTACGAACTTCCATCTGTGTAGTCGAGCTTATGATTGGTTTTGTGCCGGTAAACTTTACTTTTCACCCTTTATACTATTTTAGTTCCAACGATTTATTTTCATATGTGTTCTTTGATGGGAATTCCGTTTAGTTGTGAGGATTCGACGTATCGATTCTATCGAACTTGACAAACAAGTCTTTCCACGCAATTCACTTAACACGTTCCATCCCCCTCATCATTGTACAGCTATCGTTTATCGTTTATCGTTTTTTTTTTTTTTGAGGACGAAATTGCATCTGTTTACGTTTCTCGCGTTCTCATCCCCGTTTTAGCGAACACGAAACAATAAATAACTGATCGTTCGATATTTATAGCTACAAAACCTCGTCGAACACGCCATAAGAGGAAGTCGTCACGTCAAAGTTAATTCCGCTGGGCGGGCTGCTAATGTCCCGTTTTAAACTCATTTTTTGGCCGATCGATAAACCACATCGTCGAGCAGTGAAAATAGACCCCTTATCCTTCGCATATCGATGGATTTTAAATGGAGGGCGCACACGAACATGTCTCGAAACGAGCCCTGTTACTCCTGTTCGACGTCCCGCTTCGATAATCTTCTCTTTCTATCTCGTGTAAATCGTGGTAATTGTGGGAAACGTGTGTCATCTACTAAAATACTTGTTAACTTTGATTCGTACATGGTGAGCCCGTCCACCTTGCGTTCAAGCAAGAAGGTTGGCGTAGTGAATTCTTCTAGCCCTCCACAGCTACGTATATTCGGTATCATTAATAATTGTTAGGTAGTCGCAAAAATTGGAACAGAGATTGCTAGTGCCGCGGAAAATATTTTTAAACGTCAAAAGAAAGCTCTTCGCGCATTGTGCAACTTAAAACCAAGGTACAGCTGTAGGGAATATTTCAAAAGTGAAAATGTACTCACCATCCCATCTCAATACATACTTACTTGTATTACGTATGTTATTGACAATAAATACAAGTATCTGCAATGCGCGGATCATCATATTATCGAATTTAAAAATTTTAGGAGGGTATTCCGTGGTGGATAGCGGTGCTCAGTAGACCTGCCCTTATTTCTATGAAGATTTTTCAAAATGGCGGCGCATAGGAGAGTAGGGTCCAAAAAGTTTCCATTTTATGCCACAATGCTCCATGTAAAATTTGGGCTCGATCCGACGACTCTAAGTGGACCCAAAATTGAGTTGAATAATAAGACAAGGTTTTATTATAAGAAATTAGGAACTTTATTCGGCATTTTGGAAAAAACTCAATTTTGGTAACAGTTTTGTTGATATTTCGTAATTTTCTTATTTTTATGTTATTCTTCACTAAATTACCTTTTCACTAAGCTATTACTCAGAAAAATCTGATAAAAAATAATGAAGTTACAATATCTTAAACATTAACTAAAGATGTTTTTTTGAACGATGGATATTTTTTGCGATAAGCTTCAACAACTTGCAATAAGAATTGCTTTTCGTCTTCTTTGTTGGTCAATATCCGATTGTAGTCCTTCATGAACTTCACTCCTCTTTCAGCGGTGTCATTAACGACGGCTAAATTTTTGCAGAAAACGCGGCCTTCTTTAAAATTCTCGTTGGTTTCCCATGTTGATGGGTCAAATTCCAAAAACTCCGGCGACAAACAGAACCGCACAAAGAAATTGTTAGTCTTGTTTGAAATGAAGTCGCTCAAGCTATGGTTCGCGAATGTTTGCGATTTTGAAACGGCCCGATTTTGATCCACTTTGATAATAGGCTCATCGTATGCAAGGCGCTCAACCATTTTTCTTTTCTGTTCAAGAGAAACATTCGAGTCAAAGAACGCCAAAGCCATTGGTTCTGCTGATAAATACCACATCTGGTTACTCATCTTCTTCAATATGGCAGCAGAAACTGGAGCATCAATTTGAGTGTATTCAATGGAATCTCGTATGAAATTGAAATCCTGGTTTGGAGCATTGATTGGATTTGTACAACCAATCCATGCACGAATGTAGATTCGCGCCAAGAAAATGCACACGTCGCGCAATCCACTCAGTTCTCTGGCCGTCAATGTGAAATGGTTGCGGAAAAGGAAAATTTTGAGTGAATAAATGCCTTTTGCCATCCATCGCGCGTTGCTGGTAGCGCCAGGAGAACGGAAGCTACCACAATGTGTTTCACCCCAAGAAAACAGCAACCAGTTGGAGAAACTCTCTATAATCACTACGAGGGTGACGTTTTTTCAACTGCTGATTGTAGTAATTTCTGATGGCGGCTTGTTCATCGGGGAAATTTTTGAACCAACGATTTCGTCCTCGACACCATTCTGGAATGCAGTCTGGTCAACACTCTTCCAGACTTTCGCGAATCTCTCGAACAATTGAACTTCAGGACCGCTGCTTGTCGACAATTTCACTTCAAAAACCTGGCGCAGAACGATTTCGTAAATATGATGGCGACAGGCCAAGTGCAGCAGTTCTCGATGGCAATACTGTGGTTCCTGCAAGATAATGCAAGCGCCATTGAGAGCTCCAGCGTTACTGGAGGTCGTGTCGAATGACATTGCTCCAACTCGATCGGCAATGTTCCAACGAACCAACAGATTGTAAACAACGTCAGCTGTATCTTTTCCGCTTGAAGATTTTATTTGAGGTGCTCCAAGGAACTTCGATGTCCCATCATAGCTGACCATAACCGCAACTCTCTCAACTTTTGCGCTGCCTACAAGGTCAACCAACATTTTGCCGTCCCAATGTACGACAAGCGGCTTATTAATACTTAGCTGTTTAGGGAAGAGACAAATGACTTATAAGTACTTATATCGCTAAATATAAATAATACAAAATTACGTTTTCTACGAATTCGGTCTGGATAACTTCTGCTTCCTTCCGGCGGTTTTCTCGACGATATCGATTAATCGTTGTTCGGTTAATAGCCAGCTCGTCTACGGAATAATTCAATGCATCGGCGCAGACTATCAACACATGAGCTGCCATTGGATCGGTTAGCTTGGCGTGGTCAAGCGCAGAAGCAAGTGGTGGCGTTAGAAAATTTATACGCCCTCTCTTCTGTACACTTTTCTGCGGTTCAACGATGTCACCAGTTTCGGCATCGGCAGTGCTCTCCTCAACCGCTTCACCCACGTCCTGAGCTTTTTCATCAATTCCTTCCATAACCTCAACCTCACCTTCATCACTCGATTCTGTATATTGGCCGGCTGCAAAAAGTTTAAAATGTGTTATGTATTACATAAATCAATAAGATAGAAAATGACATAAAGCCAAATACGAACCACTATCTTTCGGCTTGGACATTTCTTCAAATTTCCGCTTTCTCTGCTTCTCTTTCTCCTTTCGTTCCGATGCTCTTTTTCTCGCAGAAATAAAACCATTTCGCAGCCAATCATGCATCCCGAGCGTCCTGGTTGTCGTTGTCGAATGGGAAACTTCTTATCTTCTTCAATTCGAATGGTTTTTAGGGCATCTGCAGTCGCAATATCAAACAAATTGTCCAGATCGTTGGTAAATGCAAGCTCCTTTTGTTTCCAAGCCACAGATCTCTTGCTAGCGGGCACTTTTTGTATATCTTTCCACGTATTGTACAATTTCAACAATTTCTCCGCGCATCTTGTTCCGTATCGTGTTGGAATTCGTGCTTGTTGCCAGAAAATATACACTGCATCGAGCGTTAATTTTGCACTTTCCTTTGCGTCGAGTTTCACAAAACGCATGTTATGAAAGAAGACCTGTAGGACTTGCCTATTGGACGGCAGTTTGACACCGATTATCTGATGCGCTGTTCTGCCCACTAAGTCTATGTTGTAGAGCGATTGAACGGTTTGACGCGTTTCTACCGAGGAAATGGCTGATGCAGAAGCCGATGCAGGTTTTGATGTTGATGGTTCTGACATTATAATTGTAACAACCTATAAACTCACCCAAAATAATAACAATTATAATTTGGTTTACAACAATTAACTTTGGTACTTTATTATTTTGGTTTACTTCTTTAGCACAATTAAGTAACACACTGGTTGGCTGTTCTCATACGACTGACTCAAAACGTCTACTCATTCGTTTGACAGTTGTTCTCTCGTTCTTGGCCTGGTTGTGTGTGTGTGTGTCTCGACACGGGTTGCCACAATAATTAAATCAGATCACGGTATTTTGCAGGAAAATGTAATAACTAATTCAGAAGTAAGCAGCGACGCAGTCATGCTAAATAACAATGCCACTAGAGATGTGCGCGTGACGTGATTTTTCCGCGTCACGCGTGTTTCACGTGTAATTTATTGGAGAATAACATAAAAATAAGAAAATTACGAGATATTAACAAAACTGTTACCAAAATTGAGTTTTTTCCAAAAATGCCGAATAAAGTTCCTAATTTCTTATAATAAAACCTTGTCTTATTATTCAACTCAATTTTGGATCCACTTAGAGTCGTCGGATCGAGCCCAAATTTTACATGGAGCATTGTGGCATAAAATGGAAACTTTTTGGACCCTACTCTCCTATGCGCCGCCATTTTGAAAAATAAGGGCAGGTCTAGCGCTCAGTGCCCCAAAACTGGGGCGTTGAAAAGTTCCAAAATGGTATAACTCTTATTGTTTTATATTAAGAAAACCCCTATTTTGTCATCTTAACTTAAATTAATTTAAAAAAACCATGCTTGCACAAAACAAAGTTGAGCACATACGGGTACTTTCGTCGGGTACAGTATTTCTGCAATGCTTTTGCAAATACATTTTAAAATTTAGGTTTTATAACATATAAAGTGGAATATTGGCAGAAAGCAAAGCTTCGGTTAATTCCAAATAAAATACTTGTTGTTCATTCTGGTTTTTTGGGGATGAAGATGAACCTGTTAATGACTGACCACCGGACATTCACACTGCTTTCGATTATCTCATTTTTTCTAATTTTCGTTTATAAAGGTCAGTCCAGAGATGTTTGGGATTTTTTCTCACATGGAATCTATAAAAGGAGAAAATTATGGTAAGAAATGTATACACCCTTTCAGATATAAGATTAGAAAATGATTTTGAGATCGAAGGAAAATATTTTTATTAATTAAAATAATCTTATTCAGCGATCCAAAGCAAATTTTTGAGCCAATTATATGGCAGACTAGAATCTCCAAAATAAACACGTAACTGGAATTAAATATATAAAATAAAATTCTTTTGTAAAATTATCAACTTATCATTTTACCGCACGCTGTGCAGAATACTTTCGTTCAAAAGTAATTTTGGAACGGTTTTGATCCAGGAGGCTACTAAGTCCGTTTTCACTTTTGCCATTTTCGGATAGCACTCGGTAACACTTCACTTTATCCGGTGCTTGCAAATGATTTTTTATTATTTTTAAATAATAAATGCTGAAAGGTGTACACCCCTACCTAATTATCTTTAACCAATCAGTAATTACCTTTATTCGTTTAGTTTCCGATTTCTATTCTTAGAAACGGTAACAAAATAATCGTTGCTCTTCGGTAGTGAACATGATATTTCGTTTCGAAGTTTAAAAGCAATCAACGATTTCTTAGAAAAATGTAGATACATAAATTTCTCGGAAAAAGCATTAATTCCTTTTTAAGTAAATTCAAAGAAGGATCATACATCGTACATACATTCACAGATATAAGATGCTTGCCTTGTGCTGGCGAAGCATGTGTCACCCGATTTAATGAAATAATCTAGTGATGTGGAGGTTTTCCATGAGATATAGTATCACTAAAACTAATTCACTTGTCGTAGCTTAATAAAGCTTTAGATTTCATAATTCATACGTGGTGCTCTGTATCCGATTATATACAGCACTACAGAAAGGCATCGCTCGTATCTCATGACTGAAATGACTGTTTCCTGTTAGACTTTCACGGATCTAATCTCACCAAGCACCGTCACACGATTTTCCTCTCGAAATATAATTCTAAAATAACCTCGAGGGAGAGGGGGTAAATCTCCGGAGGAAAAGCCACATCCGTGCGCGCACGTGACAACTCATTCGTGCACGAACGAAACGGTTTCGTGGAAATCTGAAAATTTCATACGTTTCTCGCTCTCCCTCTTTGGCGGCTTCGGGCGGCTATAATATCGTTACGATTCACCTTTTGACGTGTCTGACGGTAACACGAGCATCCTCCCTCGCGGATAGAAATGCCCCGCTTGAATATTGCATCGACCAGTTGAAACGGACACGGTTCGTTCCGAACGCGAATTTCCAAACCCGACAGTTAGGAAAATGTAGACCGCAACGGGGAGGGAGGGGGATATTATGTTTATAAACTGGATTGATGTTGGCGTCCGGAACGGCGCCGGTTAATTGTATAAATCTAGATTTGAAGTGTTTGTCTCAAATATTTGACTTGAGATTTACTTTATCGCGTCGTTTATAAACTTCACGTCTTCCGCGTCAACGTCGGATGTCGATCGATTTACTGTTTCTTATATCGATTTAATTTTGGAGATCCGCTCCGTTTCTTCATAAACAAACGAACCGAGGAAAATATTTTTGAGTTAAACGAGGACGAATAACTTTCAGGTTTCCGTTTGTTAGAACAAATTTCGTATTGTAAACAATTTCTTTTGGACAAAAAAGAGGAGAGAGGTATCGTGGGACACCCGACAAAAGCGAAGCTCTTTACGCATTTGATGCTTATTTGAATAAAAGGTAAAATTCTATAATCGAATAAACAACGTATAAAGAAAAAGTATTTCATTTCGAAACCGATGGTAAATAAGTTGAAGTTGAATTTGATGTAAATTCGAGTCCGAATGATCAGAGCGCCATCTGATGAGGGGAGACGCAAACGTGCGTGTGTGCGCGCGGAGCGAGAAGGAACTAATGAACGAAGAAGGATAGAAGAAAGGCGTTTATCTGACGATTTCAAGCGTCTCACTTTTTCCCGGTGAAATCTCGCCGCAGAACCTCCCTGAAAGAGCCTCGCTCTAAAAATGAAAATAAACACTAAACAACAATCACATTTCGTTAGCACTCGGCATTAAGGGGTGTACGTACATACACGTAATTTTATACGGGCTGTAGATTTCAATTGCGTGGGTGCAGTACTTGATTAAGTATAGCGAGAGGGGGAGAGCGTTTAATGATGACCGACTAACTCTGCCTTAATTAAATGCCTGTGGTTTGTCGATCTAACCCAGCCCCGTTGTCTGTCTGGCTCGAGTTTGAATTTGCGAGGCAACTCGAACTTACTTGTTAGTCTAGATATATATGTTTGCAGATGGATTGTATTAACCTTCCTATACTCATGCATACGGTCTGTGAGACCGACTTATATAGTATAGTATACGTCTTTCATTTTGACGTGAGTATAGGAAGGTTAAAGCAGATTTTCCAGCGCTTTATGCATCATTACAGAGTATTAATTGGGACTTTCTGAACGATTTCGTGTATGTCAACGCAGCTTGCGATTCCTTTTATCGGGTGCTCTATGAAGTTTTTGACAAACATATTCCTCTAACAAGGCAGTCTCGTGGGCACTATCCGAAATGGTTTACACCGCAGTTAATTTATAATATCAAATTAAAGGAAAAATATCATAGGTAGTATTAAAGGTTTAATTGTTCTATTTCATTAGCCAATTTTAAGCGCCTCCGCTCTCTTACTAAAAAGCAGAGTATGGAAGCTTTTTCTGCATACCTACTTAGTAAATATTGGGAATAGTTTCTGTCCTGATCCTAAGCAGTTCTGGACTTCTATCCACCACAAGAAGCGGTCGTCTAGGATTCCGGGAAACATGACTTTCAACAATATACATCTAAATGATTCTATTTCTATTGTTAATTCGTTTGGTGAATACTTCAGTTCGGTTTATACCACATCTATTAATTCAGAGTCTGATGTGTCAATTGACCCACAGATTGGAAACAGCTCGCATAACATAAATACGGGTCCTATCCCTGCGGCTACAGTAACTGAATTTACCAAAAAACTTAAAGATAGCTTAATATCTGGCCACGATCAGGTTCCCGCATTTTTGGTTAAGGACTGTAAATACACATATGCGATTTCTTTGACAAAATTATTCAACTTAGCCCTTACATCGTTGACCTTCCCTGACATCTGGAAAGTGGCAAGGATTACTTCGATACACAAAAACGGTGATGTGAGTAATGTGGTGAACTACAGACCTGTCGCTATTCTATCTAAATTCGCTAAGTTGTTGGAATTAATTATGTATTCACATATTTTTCCTATAATAATTCATCATATTTCTCCTCATCAACATGGTTTTATGGCGAAACGATCGACCGTGTCAAACTTGACTTGTTTTAAACAATTCGTGGCAAGCTCACTTGACGCTGGTGGCCAAGTAGATACCATTTATACTGACTTTTCTAAAGCATTCGACCGTATTAGTCATGCAGCATTGCTTAGAAAATTGATGGCTTTTGGCTTTAGTGACGATTTGGTTCGTTTTTAAGTCATACTTAACGAGTAGACCACAATATGTATTCTACAATGGCTACTCGTCGGGATCATTTCAAGCACTGTCAGGAGTACCTCAGGGCTCAAATTTGGGTCCTTTGCTGTTCAATATTTTTATTAATGACATTACAACTGTAATTAACTCAAATAAGTTGCTGTTTGCCGACGATCTTAAAGTGTTTCGAGAAATCTCATCAGTATCGGACTGCCTTGGCCTCCAGGCTGACTTGGATAATATTGCTTTGTGGTGTGAATCTAATAATCTACCCCTAAATATGTCTAAATGTAAGACAATATCATTTACACGCAGGACCGTTCCGGTTTCTTTCCCTTATTGTATTGGTGAGAATCAGTTGGAAAGGTGTGCGTTAGTCAAGGACTTGGGTATTTGGTTTGATCCTACACTTAATTTTAATCATCACATGGATGTAATTACTGCATCGGCTAGAAGAATGTTGGGTTTCATTATTAGGAATTGCAGATGTCTAAAAAATACTCAGGCTTTACAAGCTTTGTACTTTGCTCTGGTCAGATCTCGTCTAGAGTATGCGTCAGTAGTATGCTATCCTTTTTATTTAACACACAGACGAGATCTTGAATTAATTCAAAGAAGATTTTTAAAATTCCTAAGTTTTCAAATTGATAATGTTTATCCAGCTAGAAATATAGATCAGGCAATTTTGTTGAATCGCTTTGAGATACAGTCACTTCAATTCCGAAGAATTACTTCTAGCGTTAAATATGTATGTATATAATTTAGTTCATGGTAACATTGACTGTCCTAATCTTTTGCAATTACTAAACTTTTATGTGCCACAATTTTTATCTCGTAATCCACCAACATTTTATTTACCACGATGTAGAACAAATATTGGATCTTCCGCGCCTATATACTTGATGTGCTACAATTATAATATAATTTCGACTGTCTGTGATATCAACCATGACTCATTGTGGAATATTGTCAGCTGTTGTGAGCGTCATTTCAATACATTTGTATAGGTTCCTCTGGAATTATTGTATTGTTGTAGGGGTTATACCGGTTTGCTTATTGTATTTTCATTAATTGTCCTGTAATTGAATTGTAATTTGTTGGACAATAAAGATAATAATAATAATAATAATAATTATTATTATTATTAAACTGTTGTGTGCCATAATTATGCCTAAAACGAGTACATAATTTTATTTTTTAGTTTAACATTCTAGTAGGTGCCATTCTGCCCTTATGCATTTCAATTTTAACGCCGTCTTTGAAATGTTACTTATCTTATATGATAGTGTTCTACCACAATTAGATCAATTAAACAAGACTGGTTTAAATGATAGTTATATTTTCAGAACGTTTACAAACGCTTTCGGAACACGTTCATCCGGTGAAAATGTGACTATACTCGACTCGCCGAACAGATGCAGTAGCAAATTATGGCAACCTTGCAATGCAAATGTCCGACTCACACAGCATAAATCACATGTAAACATATCAAAATAATAACCTCATTTTGTATTTGATATAAATAAAAATTGCAAAATAAGTACTAAAATAATTTTCTTATTTCTTCAAGTATGTTTTGTTGAATTAAATTATGCATCTCCAATATATAAATTATATATATTAAATAAAAAATACACAATGGTTTTAAGAAGATCTATGTAATATATAAATACAAAATAAGAAACAAATAATTAATATTTTTTTTTTTTTTTGGTACGTATTTATATAAGAAACAGTATCCTAAAAAATTAACTCACTGTACAAATAGGTATAATAAAAAATAATAAATTTTATACATATTACAAAAATTTAATACAGTAAAGGAATTAATTATGACACTCTAAAACGTTCTTAACATGTATCTTCTTCGCTATTAGATGATGTAGACGAATCATCATTAATTGTAATAATTAACGGCTCTATATGTATATCTATGAGATTGTCAAGTTCCCACATTTCCTTCTCTCTTTGAATAACATGTTTAATAGCATTTTGCCAATTTTCAACAGAAATATTGTCAATACCTCGTTGAAATAATTCTTTCACGTCAGCCAATTTAAATGTGGTGTTATGTCTCGCAACATACCCCTTCACTTGTGCCCATATTAGTTCAATCGGGTTTAATTCACAGTGATAAGGGGTCTAAGTACCTTTCAATTAGTGTTTTCTATTAATTCATTAACAGCATAAATGTTCTTTAATTAAAAGCTAACAATTCTGCTTTTACCATGTTTTCTTCATATGTAATACTATTTTCCCTCATCCAGTTTTGCATTTCTAATTTGCGACTATTAGTTGTAGGTGGCTTATTCAATTTACGACTATGGTACAGAGCATTGTCAAAAATTATAACGCAATTTTCTTTTTAAATCGGGGAGAATACATCTCATCCACTCTTCAAACCTTTCTGCGTTCATGTCTTCATGATAATCTCCTGTTCTCTTTGATTCAAGAGGAGTAAACCATTTTCTACAAATCCTTCATCCCAGCCAATGTGTGCAATTATAAATCTTTTGCCTTTGCCTGAAGGATTTTTAAGACCTAATACTTAAATCTTCTATAAATGCTTGTCTTGCAGTGACAACAGACACATCTGTCCATACTTTATTTACAGTATGTCCAGCATTTACCCAAGTTTCATCAAGTAATATATCGGGGTACCATTTTCACGATATTTCTTAATTTCACGAAGGTATTTCCGTCTCCAGGTAATAATGTCATCTTTTTCTTTTAAAATACTATTTCGAGCTCGCTTATTATAACTACAAACATAATTATCTTATGATTAGTATATAGAATTTAAAGAAATAAATATTTGTACCGAAAGTTTAGTTCCTTTAATAATGATCTGAGAGTCGTAATTTTGAAATTAGGAATGTCATCTCTTTCATTTATCACTGTGAGAACTTTTTGAACTGTTGGAGGTTCATTTTTAAAAAAGAATGAATGTACAATTCTTCGTATAGCATTTTTCATTTCATCATCCACCATATCTAAAACAGCCCTTTTTCTATGATATTTTTTTGGTGGTTGTAATTCGTGATTAGTGTTATATTCTTTCACAATATTGTAAACACTGCGTTCAGTAATTCCTGTAAAAGATACCATAATAGTTACTATGATTTGGTTATCGTTTTGGAAAGATACCTGCTGCTTTGGCTGTCATTTCAACACTAACAATTTTAGAAGTGCTAGGCTCTTCTTGAAATGTTTAAATATATTCAAAACCTTCTGTTTATCTTCTACCGTAAAATGTTTTGAAACTCTCTTCTTAGGAGGTGAGTTTTCCATAATGTAAGTATATACGATAATATAGCAAGAAATAATGTATAACGTACAAAACAATAATGTATTATTGGTGCACTAGAACGATCGATAAATAGTTTTCAGAAACACTGGTTTATGAAATATAATAGTTAATGGATCATTTACAAGAAAGCTAATAAAATCTAATATTCCAAATGCAATATGGACTCGATTTTTATTCTACTGTAAGCGGCCACCCTGATTGACCAATTACAAACGTTATTGGTTATGTGACCTATTAAACACACATTGTTGCCATAATTTACTATTGCATTTGTTCGGCGAGTCAGTATAGATAAATGTATAAACAAACATTTGTTTCTTATTCGGGAACTATCAACAAAATAACTAATGACAAGAATTAATTGATATATAGGATCTATAAACAAATTTTATATTATAACTAACTGATTTAATGTGCAAACAAATACATGCAAACTATGAAAACACCTTATATCAAAAAAATTTTGTCGAAACATTAACAATTCTGTTCAAGGACTACGAAATCAAAAAATATATTTCCAAAGATTTAAGTAATCATTTAAAAATAAGCGGAACACCTGTCCCCGATTGCTTAAAACTTGCGTAATTGCATCTTTCTCGCATAGAAAAGGGATAAACGTCCAGAAAACGGCAGAGAAAAGGAAAACAAAAACGAAGCGAGAACAACAGTTAAAAACAAACACAAACCAAGGAGAAAAAAGAAAGAAAACTAAATCAAACTATTCGTAATACTCAGATCGTACTCAGGCGTATACCCGATTGCTTAATACTTGCGTAATTGCGTCTTTCTCGCACCTATAAACACCAAAAAAAAAAAAAAAAAAAAAAAACAGCAGGGAAAGACAAAAACAAAGCGAAAAGAGGAATTAGAAAATGAAACACAAGCCAAAGACGAAAGAAAACCCAAAGCAAACTATACGTAATACTAAGAAGGGGCTTGGAAAGCGAAACGCTTGTCCACGAAAAACAAAAACGAAACGAAACAAAAAAGCACAACAGAAAAACAAAAACAAAAACGAACTGGAAACAAAAATTTCCAAAAAACCAACCAAGGTCAAAACAAACACCGAAGCAACACCTACATATATGTATGTAATACTAGCTGACCCGACAGCGGTTGCCCTGTCAATTTATAAAAAAATTGATGTAGACAGAACATAGATAGATAGATTATCTTAATTATGATTTAATGTTGAGACCAGGTGTCAGAACACCCATATTTGAATATTACAAATATTAAAAAAATTAAGAAATGCGTTCATCGCAACGCTGGGTGATGGACGATATCTTTTGTCTTTCCGTTTGGAGAGAAAAAGAATAGCGCCGTTGCGTTGGTTTACCTACTCACGAACACGCCACGTATAACTGCCAATGGGAGAAACATACCTATTGAAGGTTCATGCCAAACACTTCCAACGATTGGCCTTGCGATGTATTAATCGTCATTGCAAATGCAAGGCGAACAGGAAACTGAACTATCCTAAATTGAAACGGCAAATCGGTTGGAATCAGTGGTATTCTTGCAATCAGAACATCCTCGCCTTTAAACATTCCTATGATCATCGTTGCTTCAATCACGTCATTCATCAGCTTCTTAACAGCGAGTCTTGTTCCATTACATAGTTTCGGTTGATTCAGATTGCATAACATGATTACTACCGAGTTAATCTTGAGCTTCAAAATTCAACTGGATAATTGGGCACTTCATTTGTGCATCGATGCTTCATGGGCACCGGCTTATCAAAGTCGCAGGAGACCAGAGTTTTTACTTTCTTTGGCTAACGCCCATATGATGAAACGGAGCCGATTACTTCAACAACAGTTTTCAGCGAAATTATTGACTGATACAAAAGTCATCCTCGAATTTTGCAAGTTCTTCAAAAATTGCTTCTTCTAAAGCGGGGGCTAGACAGCGGGGAACATGTAGTTGCTGCAAGGATAAGTCCGATATAAAATGATACATTTCCGGAAATTTTATTTGCAGAACAAACCGCAAAATATTTCGTTTAGCATGTAATGAAACACACTTTCAATAAAAGCATACTTTCTTTGTAAATAAGCTTAGTATTTTGTATTCTATCAAATTGAAATATCCAGTGGATCAAGATAAGTAACTTTTTAATATTTTCAGTTCAGGTTTATGTCAGATACTTAAAATTATGGATTTAGGCTTGTTACAAAAATAAAACACGTGAGTCGAAAGTTCAAAGCAATATATTACACCGTTAAAAAGTTATTGAGTTTACAAAAATTTTTTGGAACAAATGGGCTTAAACTAACAGCAGGGTTAATAGAACCACAGCACTTAGAGCTACAACAGCGCTACCTAACAGCAAAAATTCTTCCATTATTTATCCAAACTAAGTACAATGTAACCTATAAACTGCAACTACGTTTCACACGGCCTTCCGATAGGACAGACATGGAACTCACAACGCGCCAACAAGCAACTGTGGGACTGTGTGGGACTCAGAGGTCGAATATTAGAAACGACTTGCCAGCTTCCCCTCACTTGCCTGGCGAAATATTCGTCATAGTGGGGGAACCAGCCGAAGAGGGCGAACCGGCCCGATGTGCAGCGGTACGCTTTCGGCTGTTCCTTGCCCCTTATCTGTTATAATACTTGTAACAGATAAGAAATATTAAATTACTATTGAAAGAAAAGGTCTGGATCGAATTTCATGGTTCATTGTATTTGGCTTATGCCTATAACAGATAGATTTATAGGTATTCTTTTTTAACCTTCCTATACTCACGCATACGGTCTGTAAGACCGACTTATATAGTATAGTACACGTCTTTCATTTTGACGTGAGTATAGGAAGGTTAACTAATAAATATCCATTCAACACTTATTTTATTTTAATAAAGAGTCCGCAGGACAAAAAATAATGTGGTAAAAAAACTATATAAACAACGATGACTTGAATGTTGGACGAATATTACATATCGCATACTGTTTGCGAACTCGGGCGTGAGATCTGGAGGAATTCGGGAAAATCGCAGTAGCATAGATTAAAACAGCGAGCTTGAGCAACTAGAGAAAACAATGATTTGTTCCTGTCAAAAAAAAAGGAGGTAAAACCGTCCAAAGCTATAGAAGACAGTCACGTATAATAATTATAATAGTAATAATGATAATAATAACAATAAAAATAGTAATAACAAGATTTATTCCTGGCATAAAAAAGGAGGAAAAGCCTTACAAAGTAATAATAATGATGATAATAATAATAATCATATTCATAATCATATTATATTATTAAATTAATGTAACTTTCACATACATTCTATTTGTCGTCATCTTGTAAATTGTTATCGAATCATCACAAATGTATTGTTTTCACATATTGCCAGTTATACCGAAGTTTTCACTTTCAAAAGTTAATGACAATATAATTATGTACAATTATGTAGAATTTCGATTTTTAATTTCAAAATCTTCGCGAGCACAAAATTTGGCAAAAATTATTGGATTTTATTAAATCCGAATAGAGAAAGCCACAACAAATATTCAAAATGTTATAAAAAAGTTTAAGTTATAGAACGTTTTCCAAATTCATCGGAACTTGTGGCTCGCAATATCTATCAACGTGGAAAAAATCCTCTCGGCCATGGCGTTCGAGTGTGGCAAAGACCGTACTAAACCTAAAAACTGTAATTACGAGTTCATCTCTGATGAGTTAGAAATTATTACATTTTCGACAATATCTAATTAGCGCCGGTTCCCGTCGGTTTGTGGTTGGTATGTGACTGATCAACAAGGTAAGTAGATGCGGGAGGTAGGTAATTACTTACATAATGAAACTATTTGTTATTAGTGTAATTATAATAGGTAAAAGTACTTAGATATTAAAAAGTAAATAATGCAAATAGTATTTAAAGCCATAATCTTTAGAT
Organism: Chrysina gloriosa; assembly: GCA_038088585.1. Taxonomy (NCBI): domain Eukaryota; kingdom Metazoa; phylum Arthropoda; class Insecta; order Coleoptera; family Scarabaeidae; genus Chrysina; species Chrysina gloriosa. Next base: position 1,959,885 of record CM076088.1, on the reverse strand, counting down.
TTAAGTTTAGTTGCAAGCTAACCGCTGACACCCATATCAGGCTGTTATCCATCGACAAGAAGATTCCTATCTCGAGGCTTTTTGGCAAATATAAATATAAGTTTTTTCCGAATATGTCCAGTGTTTTACTGTCATTTTTTGTTTTCTGGCTACTACAACTTTCCAACCCCTTTCATAAATTGTGTTAACCCTGAGGCCTTTGTCTACACAACGCGTGTAACTTGCAGTTTCGTTGTAGTTTCTCTCGCAGTTCAATGGAGCCCAACAGTAGTTTCCAGGAGATAAATGGAGAGGATCTGCATGCATTTCGCTGCAATGTGTGCGACGTCGACTTGATACTGCGGAAGGAATACCAATTCAACCTTCATGTGGCAACTAAACGACATGAATGCTGAATTGGAACGTGGGTTCAGGGAAAGAAGAGTAGGGCCTTATTCTCATAAGTTTACCTTAGCGTGGACTACCGATATTAGGTACAAGTGCTGGATTCGATGTATTCCTGAGGACAACCATTCCTTTCACTGTATTGTGTGTGATGTGAAAGAAAGGTGTCGAGGGGGAACTTCGAGTTTAGATCGACACGCAAGTAAAGATGAGCACAAGGCTCAATGTTTCGCGAACGGTATAGCAACAGTAGATGAAGTTCCTCCCGAAGTAGTTCAGGAATTCATCGATGACTTTAAAAATTCGGTACGAAGCGCTGAGTTAGAATATATTAGATTAGGAAGCGAATTGAGCATCCCTTACACGCAGATGAAACCATTACTAGATTTTTTCAAAACGATAGATCCGGCAGTTCTACAAAAGATGACCGCGAGCGCGCCCGAAGTATTCAGGAAATATGAAAGTGGAGATTTCAAGTATCCACAATTAAAATGTCTTTTAGGTATAGTACGGTCTTTGCCACACTCGAACGCGGCGGCAGAGAGGACTTTTTCCGCGTTGACAGATGTTGTGAGCCACAAGAAACGCTCAACCTTTGTCGAGCGATAGCGTTAGTGCGCTAGTCGCAATAAAAGTCGCAGCTAAAAATAAAAAAGAGACGGGTCGTGCCAGCGAGGTAACATAGGAGCAATTAACTCAGATGTCTTCAACATTGTTATATAAACCTTCCATCAAGAAACAACGTGGTTTAACGTTGTACGCGACTGATGAGGAAATGCCTCAAGAATAGTTTTGAATTTTTTTCCACGAATTTGGGGAATTCTTATGATTACCAACATTTTGAAGATTTATTCCGCTAAATTTTGAAAAACGTTGTATAACTTACACTTTTTTAATACCTGTTTGAACATTTGTTGTGGCTTTTCCTAATCGGATTTAATAAAATTGAATAATTTTTGCCAAATTTTGTGCTCGTAAAGCTCCTCTATTACCTACTTCTAACAACTTTCAGCTGTGCAATACTTCTTAATGATTTTGAAATTATCCCTCGAAATTGTAAATATTCCATTAATTTTAGAATTATGGGTGCCTCATCTCATTTTCTCGATTACGCTCGATGTCGTTTAATACCATATGAAGGTTATGCCTCTATACAATTATTGTTATTATGATTATGATTATTATTATTACTATTATTATTATTATTATTATTATTATTATTATTACTATTTTTATTGTGATTATTATCATTATTACTATTATAATTATTATACGTGGCCATATTCTATACCTTTGGACGGTTTTACCTCCTTTTTTGACAGGAATAAATCATTGTTTTCTCTAGTTCCTCAATCTCGCTGTTTTAATCTATGCTACTGCGATATTCCCGAAATGCTCCAGATCTCACGCCCGAGTTCGCAAACGGTATGCGATATGTAATATTCGTCCAACATTCAAGTCATCGTTGTTTATATAGTTTTTTACCACATTATTTTTGGTTCTGCGGACTCTTTATTAAAATAAAATAAGTGTTGAATGGATACTTATTAGTTAAAAAAAAAAATACCTATAAATCTATCTGTTATAGGCATAAGCCAAATACAATCAACCATGAAATTCGATCCAGACCTTTTCTCTCAATAGTAATTTAATATTTCTTATCTGTTACAAGTATTATAACAGATAAGGGGCAAGGAACAGCCGAAAGCGTACCGCTGCACATCGGGCTGGTTCGCCCTCTTCGGCTGGTTCCCCCACTATGACGAATATTTCGCCAGGCAAGTGAGGGGAAGCTGGCAAGTCGTTTCTAATATTCGACCTCTGGTGGGACTATGGTGGGACTGACCCATAGACATAGATAATAGTTAGATAGAAGCGACACATCAATGCATTTGAATAATTACTTAGTAAGCGCCATCTATTCGGCTTGGAGCAAAAGTTACCATTGTTACAAACCGGGGAATAGATAGGTAGTACAATTACCAACTATAATTTTATTGGAATTTATTAGTAGTCAATAAAACCAGATTTTATAAAATAGTAAAGCTATATTTAATGTAGAATGTAGAATCACTGACCGAAGGGTTTCGGAATTGTGAAATTGATGATCTGCGTGCGCTTGCGTTTATAGAAAAGTGACACAAAAATTGAAGAGCCTATGCCACAGAATAGACGAAAGCGACAAGGCGTGTCGGCAGCTTTGATGATGATGTGGTCGATTTGAATGTCCTCGAAATAGCTCAGAAGTTAGCTAACGCCATTTTGAAAATACGAAGAGTGCCCATTTGTATTAATTGAAAAATATTAGAGCTTTGGATATGTTAAAAGAATAGTATTTCGTAAAAAGTTAAATCAGTGATACACAACAATAATCGTATATTTTAATTTTAATCTGCACACACCATCCCAGAATACTAACATTAATGAAGTTAGCCAAATATAACAATGTCGTCGTATTTGGAACATGGTTCCCGGCCATGCGCATACAGAATTTACCACAAGAATTTCTAGCTTTGTCGCTTCTGTCTATTCTGTGCCCATGCAAACAGAAAAGTTCTACTTCATTTTTTTGTATACATGTTTCTTTAACCTTCCTATACTCACGCATACGGTCTGTGAGACCGATTTATATAGTATAGTATACGTCTTTCATTTTGACGTGAGTATAGGAAGGTTAAATTTTTCACACAACAAAAAATCGACAGAAAAATGTGCAAGAAAATTGACCGTGTCAGACGGACTTTAGAAGTATTCACTTCAACAATATTTCACCTACACACGTACACGTACATGCCCTAAAGAAAACGAATAAAGACCTCTCCTTAGCTTTCCACGAGTGTACGTACATACGGCCATTTCAAATATCCATTTACGAAATTGCCGTATTCGAGATCCATCCGGAAAATGTTCCTAGATTATCATAAATCCTTACAACGACGTTTTCCGTTCGAAAAAAGTACCGGTAAGATCCTCCTCTGGCGAGCCGGTAAATCTCAATTCGCCACCGCCGCGGACTCGCATACGAAATTTCAATTTGAATTTAAGCAAGTAGCACCAACATCCGTACAACACACAACGTACGTACATTTTGTATATGTAAATATGTATGTACATACATAGTAGATCGATGGGCACAATTCGTGTGCATTGATATTCTCGTAGTACATACATAAACGGAATGATGCTACGTGCAAGCCCTCTTCATTATCTTCCCGGCGAGGGTCGCGAACGTGTTAATCTCCTTCGTGCATGTGCATGCATTACATTCAACGTACATGTGTACATACATATGTACGTAAGTACATAGGTGGGTTCGTTACTCGAAACCCGAACTTAATTATTGAACAGCTTGCTGCGAGGCGATGCGAATTATTAGTTGGAAAATTATGTCCGCATCGGTGGAGATGACGGATTTAGGTCGGTCCCCCGAACGAGGGTTAATTGTTCACCCGCCAGGATCGCGATGACATGCATATATGTAGATGTGTGTAGTATGTTCATATAGTACGTACATACGAGGAGGAACCCGAAACAGACCAAACTTATTTTTTTAATCGATGAATCGCTTTGGTACGCTCTAGCACCCAAACGAAGCAAATATGACGAGTTTTGACGTCAAAATAGTATTCTACACCTTCGAAAATATCCGCACACAGAATTTCGTCTAATTCAGAACATATTAATTTTATCCTGAAGTTTCAAAGGGGTGAAAATTTGAGGAAAATCTAAATGGTCGAAAGTGCGACTTATTACACATCAAATTAAAGCTCTTCTTGTGCAAATTACGGATAAAATAATTTAGGGTGTGAGAGGCGCTTTATTGAGGAAATATTCAATGAGAAAGTGAAAAATGGTTCTAGACCAATCGTTCTGGTAGGGTCCAACACCCAAACCAAGCAAATTTCACCAGTTTTGACGTCAAAATCGTCTTTTACACCTTCGAAAACATCTGTACACAGAATTTCGTCTAATTTAGAACATATTGACTTTTTCTGAAATTGCAAAGGGGTATCCCTTTGAAATTTTAAGGAAAATCGAAATGGTCGGAAGTGCGACTTATTACACATCAAATTAAAGCTCTTCTTGTGCAAATTACGGATAAAATAATTTAGGTTGTGAGAGGCGCTTTATTGAGGAAATATTTAATGAGAAAGTGAAAAATGGTTCTAGATCAATCGTTCTGGTAGGGTCCAACACCCAAACCAAGCAAATTTCACGAGTTTTGACGTCAAAATCGTCTTCTACACCTTCGAAAACATCTGTACACAGAATTTCGTCTAATTTAGAACTTATTGATTTTTTTCTAAAATTTCAATTTTGAAATTTTGAGGAAAATCGAAATGGTCGGAAGTACGGCTTATTACACATCAAATTAAAGCTCCTTTCGTGCAGATTAGGGATAAAATAATTTCGGGTACGAGAGACGGCTCATTGGGGAAATATTCAATAAAAAATGAAGAGTGGTTCTAGACCAATCGCTCTGGTACGGTCTAGCCCCCAAACGAAGCAACTTTCACGAGTTTTGACGTCAAAATCGTCTTCTACACCTTTGAAAACATCTGTACACAGAATTCCGTCAAGTTCAGAACATATTGATTTTTTCTGAAATTGCAAAGGGGTATCCCTTTGAAATTTTGAGGAAAATCGAAATGGTCGGAAGTGCGACTTATTACACATCAAATTAAAGCTCTTCTTGTGCAAATTACGGATAAAATAATTTAGGGTGTGAGAGGCGCTTTATTGAGGAAATATTTAATGAGAAAGTGAAAAATGGTTCTAGACCAATCGTTCTGGTAGGGTCCAACACCCAAACGAAGCAAATTTCACGAGTTTTGACGTCAAAATCGTCTTCTACACCTTCGAAAACATCCGTACACGGAATTTCGTGTAATCTAGAACATATTTTTTTTGAAGTAAATACTATTTCTTGGAGGAACCCGGACCAGCTCGTAACGCGAGGGCGTATCCTGTATTCTGTTTTAAATTAAATTAAAAAGAATGTTTTTAACAATTTTCTAAAAATTAATAATAAATGTAATAGAAAACAAGCCACTAATATGTTTTTAATACTATATCTTCGCTTTATAAGTTGCAAAAATATACATGATGCTCCCACTTAAAAAATGTGCCCCCCATCAATATTTCTCTTTTTAGGACAGGCTGTATAATTTAAAATAATTGTGTAGAAAATGCACTGCTTCTGCTTGAATTGAAAAGTTTAACTTCACACCTCTTCAATAACCATTGAGAAATTGTGGGATGGCGTATATACCAGGTTGAGCCAAAAGTTTTTGTTTGTATTTTTGGTCCTTTCCCCTGCAGGGATTTTTGGATTCTTACGGTACGAAATTTTGATTATTTGATTTTAGAGTTCTGGATGAGAGGATACGGTTTGTTCCTTAGGTTGCGACCTCTCCCCACCCCCGTACCCTTCGCGTGCCATTTGTATTAATATTATGACATTGATAGTTATATGTTGATTTTAATTTTTGTGGTTGCAAATTTCTGCCAAAATCATAAATAAACTCAGTGATACATCGTTTCTACTAATTTTCTTTCTTTGTTACAGGTGAGTAAATTCCACTACGTTCAATCGACAGTAAGTACGCTTATACTAAATCTCTTTGGAATGAATTTTTGATCTGTTTTCTATGATCTGCGGTTCTAGAAAGGTTTTTTACGCAAAGGAACCGACTTCCTTTGTTCATGATTTTCACCGTCATTGTCCGTGTCGAATGAGTACCTAGTGACTTACACGAAAAACTATTCTAAAAAACTATTTTATACTATACTATTTCAAAATTGCAAAAGACGAAACGATTTCATCTTCTTCGCCGACGAAAGTCACTTCGTCTTCATTAATTCGATCGAAATTAGAATTTCAAATCGGGCCGAACTCAAGTTCCGAAAGCAAACAAAATTTCCGCATACATTATCATCAATTACACCACGGCACGGGGCGGTGCGGTGGGGTGGTACGTTGTACAAATATGCCTGATATTATTCGAAGCCCCGGGGCGGCTTTATTTTTAATCTCGTAATAATTTCCCGTTGAATAATTCATTCGAATTCCGTTTTCCCATCGAATTAGGAACGGACGAGTTCGACAATGATCAATAGGGAGGTTAAGGCGATTATTCGATGATTCGGGAAGAATTAACAGTCACGTCGTTTTTACGTTGCATGAGGCTAACTAAATAGGCGGCTAATTGTTGAATTGGTCATTGATGAACGAATTTAGTTGAATAGGTTTTGCGGATGATATAATCGCGCAAGTTACATGTTCATTTGACGTTAAACTTTATTTTATAACTAATATCCTGATCTTGCATAAATCAGAGTGCATCGGATATTACAGAGAGGGAGCAAATTCAAGTGGTGATCACGTGACCCAGAATTTTATGTTGGGAACACTGAAGGGTTGATACCTCTCAAATCTCTTAAACCTCTCAAAATCTAATTTTGTTGGAGCGTTCGTCTGACTTTTAGGAGTATAAGGTATATACTATATACATACGTTCTTTCCAGATCGTTTAAACTTTTTTATTGGCTCCAAAACGATAAAGTAGTACTCCCTCTGTTCGAAAATCTGGTAAACATCTGCGCAAAAAATCAAATAAAACTAAACTTAAATACAAAAATAATATTAAATTTTATTATCACAATATAACTAAATAGAAATAATTTTGGTGTAATCCAAATTTAGTTAAAGTGAAATTTAGCTTTGTTGCACGCTTTTTCTGAACATTTCCAACTTTTCATCTAATCGGCCGTCACGACGAAGTTTTACTTTATTTATATGTGGAATTTTATAGGAATTTCCCCCTCCTGTCAACATAATTGATTACATTTGCTTCGACCTGGCATCTTTTTCCTAAATTCACGTTAGTTCGGTTAAAATTTTCCATATTGAAATTACAGCGCTGATTATTGAAGAAGTAAAGGATTTAAGCAACACCGGTCGAGGGGAGGGGGATTTGGATCCACAGGTACCAACTGAATAATCAAACTATCAACTCGTATTAAACTTAATTTAATTAATTTTACTTAGAAATTGTAGTCTCTTACCTTTCCTTGCTTTGTTTTAAAAGTTTTGGGATCTGATTTTGAGTTTGTTACAGTTCTAATAAAGTGTATTTATAATTTATTTTATTTTTCTTAAAAGAAAAGCAACTAATTTTCTGTCTTCAAATTCTTCGCTTAGAAACAAGGCCCGTCAAATATGTTAGGTTCTTTAACTATCAATGTAAGCAAAATACAAATATAATAAGTATTCCCAGTTGTAGTATATCATAGGTTCGTTCCAACACAGCACAAAACCAGTTTGTGGATCGTCGTGTACATGCGCAGAGCAAATTTGGAACGTCAAATTTGCTCTGCGCATGTACACGACGATCCGCAAACTGGTTTTGTGCTGTGTTGGAACGAACCTCATATTTTCGGGTCGAGAGAGTAGCTTTTTATAATATTAAGTGGTTCCACAGCTTTAATTTTAAAGTCAATAGTCAGTGAGGAAGTATACTATGCGCGTAGTGCATTGCGCCTTTACAAGCTCGAAATTTTCAATACTATGCTGAGCTTTATCCAAAAGTTGACTGTACAACAAAATGCACCAAATTCTCAATAAACACCTACAGCACAGTAGAAGCGTTCAACCGATAATACTTGTTAAAATTTGATATGCGTCGTTGCCTAATTACCAAAGCGGGTTCGACATGGTGAATGGAAAAGGGGGAAAGGGGTTAACTACGTACGAAAACCGTAAAACATCAAGTTATTTAATCTCGGTACATTTTAGCAATAGCCTTGATCATTCGAATATGCTCATCCTGTAACGAACGGGTAGTAGTACCTAAAATTTGACAAATTAAAAGAATACATAACCTATAACTCAGTATGTTCACGTCACGTTATTTTATGTTGGATCGTGGTTTGTTCGGATGCTTAAAACTCGTAAACGACTGGACCAAATTGGATACTTCTTTCTGGGGGTTTGTTCGTAATTGCTACGCGAAGGTTTAGGAAAAAAGGTAAAAGTCGAAAAATTTTTGGACAAAACGAAGTTTCTCGGGTCATCTAGTGTAACAATAAAAGTACATGATTCATCGTTATTCATCGATTAAAACGTGGGTAAGAGATAAACAATACAACCAAACAATGAGACGACGGGATCGAAAATCTTGGACGAACCAAAATGTTGATGTTTAGGGTTTTTAGTGCTGCCAACCTCGGACACGGTTGCTCACTCTGTAAACGATTGAAGCTGACGTTGGATGTTAGTTTCTGTGTAAGTTGGTATCGTAAACAAACATAAGCCTCAATTTAATACTAAATACTCCATCTGTTCGAAAGAAAATCTTAGATTATCTAGACTTTCGAAAGCAACATGTTTTGTTTACATTGATAGTTAAAGAACCTAACATATGTATTTGACGGGCGTTGTTTTTAGGTAAAGTTGGAATTTGAAGACAAAGAATTATACTCGACTCGCCGAACTGATGCAGTAGCAAATTATGGCAACCTAGCAATGCAAATGTCCGACTCACACAGCAGAAATCACATGTAAACATATCAAAATAATAACCTCATTTTGTATTTGACATAAATAAAAATTGCAAAATAAGTACTAAAATAATTTTCTTATTTCTTCAAGTATGTTTTGTTGAATTAAATTATGCATCTCCAATATATAGAATTATATGTAGTAAATAAAAAATACACAATGGTTTTAAGAAGATCTATGTAATGTATAAATACAAAATAAGGAAACAAATACAGTAGAAGCCGCTTATTGTGATCAATTTGGAACAAACCCTTTTTGATAACATTAACCGAATGATAACAGTAAGCGGAAGGTAAATATAAATGTATTTTTCTATGCTGATGTAGTCAATAATAAATATGTATGTATGTAATCAAATTATTTAACGACTTACAAATAAAATTCAAGGGAAAAATTAACGATTAATCAACAATTTTTAATATTTTACCAAATTTGTTTATTTTTATCATCGATACAATACGTAGGTACATTTATTTACACTTTACGATTTCATTCGAAAAACTGGTCGATCGTCGTTTGACGTTTATTTTTATTAATAAGATTTTGTATGTATATTTCAAAATCATAATATCTATCAAAATTACTTTCTCGGAATTGTGCACCACGTCGGAGAATATTTAACGCTTCTTGCATCTGGCCATTAGTTGGCGGCTCTTCAGACATTTCCTCTTCTTCTTCTTCTCCTACTTCGGGTAATTCAGGATTACTTCCTTCGGACGATTGATCCACAACTTCCCGACAAATGTCTGATATAGTCATTGTGGCAGCTGTTTGAACATCATTGTCGATATCCACCCAATCGGAAAATTCGCTTTTGGACAGACCTTGAACTACAAAAAATTAAAAAAATATTAGTTAGATGTACAAAACAAGTTCTTTTTCATACCTTCTAAAATGTCAGCGCACGTTTCATGGAGATCAGGTTCTTCATCACCAGTTTTGGAAAAACCTCCTTTTCGAAAACAGTTTCGGATCGTTTCTGGTTGAACTTGCCTCCATGACTTCACCAGCAAATGCAGCGCATCTAGAAGACTGATTTTTTGCTATCGCATCTGCAGTAGGTGCATCTCGATTCTCATCAAGTTCTTGTATAATTTGGGCTCGAATTTGCCCTCGATAGTATTCTTTGAATGTTCGAATGATTCCTTGATCACATGGTTGTATCAATGCCGTAGTGTTCGCAGGTAAGAAAATAAGTTGGATGTTCGTCAAAACTGCATTCACTTTGTGTGCAGTACAATTGTCTACTAATAAGACGATTTGGCGTTTCAATTTTTTGTCCCACCTGAGTAACCACTCGCTGAACAAGACACTTGTCATCCAAGCATTCGCATTAGCAAAATACTCCACGGGCAAAGTTTTAACACCTTTAAAACACCGAGGATTCTTACTTTTTCCTATCACTAGAAGTTCTTCCTTTTCACCTTCCATATTAACAGAACATAACACTGTTACTCGTTCTTTCGAAGATAAGCAACCTCTTACTTTATCGTTTTTGAACAAATAAGTATGATTAGGCATCGCGCGAAAGTAGAGTCCTGTTTCATCTGCATTGTAGATGTCCCGAGGCGGATATTTTGCAATAATTTCTGGCCATTCCGAACGCATCCAGTCAGCGGCTGCTAACGAATCAGCACTTTTTCTTCACCGTGCAGAGGTCTATAAACGATGTTTTCTCGCTTTTTCCACCGATTGAACCATCCGTCTGTTGCAATGAAATTTTCTTTCCCCATAGTTTTGGCTATATCTTCTGCTTTTTGACGCATGATAGGACCATTCACAGAGCCATTTTTTTCGCGAACATTTGTAAACCAAATTTTTAAAGCTGATTCAACTTGATTATCCTTTCCAGATCTCTCCCTTTTTCGTTTTATGTTTTCATTCGAACGCGCACACGTTTCTATTTCTGTACGATTTTTTAAAATTTTACACAACAGCGGTTGCGAAATTTTTAATTGTACCGCAGCATTCCTTTGACTCATTTTCGGAAGTTTATCGAAGTTATCGAGAATTTGTCGTTTTTCTTCGTTCGATAGATCGCGACGTTTTTTATTCACTTCTGCCATGACCACGGTGGTTTATGCGAAATTTCAATAATTTACCCGTACACAAGACTGTAGAACGTGAGATTCGTAGAAGAGTATAGGAGAAACTGTATATCATTTAAACGAACGGACCTTTTATATATAAAGTACATCAAAAAAGATGACCTCTTCATAATATAGAAATAACAATTCGTTAGATTGTAATATGCGATATGAGAGTTTTAATTGAAATCGACGAGAAAAAGCGGCTCGTTCAAAGGAGTTGCGCTGCAGACACCGTCGCCTGAAGAAACTTTCCGACAAAGGATACTATTCATAACTAATAACATTAAGCGGCTTTTGATTACAATATGCGGCTTTCTTTCAATGAGTTTTAAATAGAGTGATTTGGGACCAACGGTTTTCGATAACAATAACCGTTTGATAACATTAACCGTGATTATAATAAGCGGCTTCTACTGTATTTCCAAAGATTTAAGTAATCATTTAAAAATAAGCGGAACGCGTCCCCGATTGCTTAAAACTTGCGTAATTGCATCTTTCTCGCATAGAAAAGGGATAAACGTCCAGAAAACGGCAGAGAAAAAGGAAAACAAAAACGAAGCGAGAACAACAGTTAAAAACAAACACAAACCAAGGAGAAAAAGAAAGAAAACTAAATCAAACTATTCGTAATACTCAGATCGTACTCAGGCGTATACCCGATTGCTTAATACTTGCGTAATTGCGTCTTTCTCGCACCTATAAACACCAAAAAAAAAAAAAAAAAAAAACAGCAGGGAAAGACAAAAACAAAGCGAAAAGAGGAATTAGAAAATGAAACACAAGCCAAAGACGAAAGAAAACCCAAAGCAAACTATACGTAATACTAAGAACGGGCTTGGAAAGCGAAACGCTTGTCCACGAAAAACAAAAACGAAACGAAACAAAAAAAAAGCACAACAGAAAAACAAAAACAAAAACGAACTGGAAACAAAAATTACCAAAAAACCAACCAAGGTCAAAACAAACACCGAAGCAACACCTACATATATGTATGTAATACTAGCTGACCCGACAGCGGTTGCCCTGTCAATTTATGAAAAAATTGATGTAGACAGAACATAGATAGATAGATTATCTTAATTATGATTTAATGTTGAGACCAGGTGTCAGAACACCCATATTTGAATATTACAAATATTAAAAAAATAAGAAATGCGTTCATCGCAACGCTGGGTGATGGACGATATCTTTTGTCTTTCCGTTTGGAGAGAAAAAGAATAGCGCCGTTGCGTTGGTTTACCTACTCACGAACACGCCACGTATAACTGCCAATGGGAGAAACATGCCTATTGAAGGTTCATGCCAAACACTTCCAACGATTGGCCTTGCGATGTACTAATCGTCATTGCAAATGCAAGGCGAACAGGAAACTGAACTATCCTAAATTGAAACGGCAAATCGGTTGGAATCAGTGGTATTCTTGCAATCAGAACATCCTCGCCTTTAAACATTCCTATGATCATCGTTGCTTCAATCACGTCATTCATCAGCTTCTTAACAGCGAGTCTTGTTCCATTACATAGTTTCGGTTGATTCAGATTGCATAACATGATTACCACCGAGTTAATCTTGAGCTTCAAAATTCAACTGGATAATTGGACACTTCATTTGTGCATTGATGCTTCATGGCCACCGGCTTATCAAAATCGCAGGAGACCAGAGTTTTTACTTTCTTTGGCTAACGCCCATATGATGAAACGGAGCCGATTACTTCAACAACAGTTTTCAGCGAAATTATTGACTGATACAAAAGTCATCCTCGAATTTTGCAAGTTCTTCAAAAATTGCTTCTTCTAAAGCGGGGGCTAGACAGCGGGGAACATGTAGTTGCTGCAAGGATAAGTCCGATATAAAATGATACATTTCCGGAAATTTTATTTGCAGAACAAACCGCAAAATATTTCGTTTAGCATGTAATGAAACACACTTTCAATAAAAGCATACTTTCTTTGTAAATAAGCTTAGTATTTTGTATTCTATCAAATTGAAATATCCAGTGGATCAAGATAAGTAACTTTTTAATATTTTCAGTTCAGGTTTATGTCAGATACTTAAAATTATGGATTTAGGCTTGTTACAAAAATAAAACATGTGAGTCGAAAGTTCAAAGCAATATATTACACCGTTAAAAAATTATTGAGTTTACAAAAATTTTTTGGAACAAATGGGCTTAAACTAACAGCAGGGTTAATAGAACCACAGCACTTAGAGCTACAACAGCGCTACCTAACAGCAAAAATTCTTCCATTATTTATCCAAACTAAGTACAATGTAACCTATAAACTGCAACTACGTTTCACACGGCCTTCCGATAGGACAGACATGGAACTCACAACGCGCCAACAAGCAACTGTGGGACTGTGTGGGACTTGGGACTATGGTGGAACTGATCCATAGGCATAGATAATAGTTAGATAGAAGCGACACATCAATGCATTTGAATAATTACTTAGTAAGCGCCATCTATTCGGCTTGGAGCAAAAGTTACCATTGTTACAAACCGGGGAATAGATAGGTAATACAATTACCAACTATAATTTTATTGGAATTTATTAGTAGTCAATAAAACCAGATTTTATAAAATAGTAAAGCTATATTTAATGTAGAATGTAGAATCACTGACCGAAGGGTTTCGGAATTGTGAAATTGATGATCTGCGTGCGCTTGCGTTGATAGAAAAGTGACACAAAAATTGAAGAGCCTATGCCACAGAATAGACGAAAGCGACAAGGCGTGTCGGCATCTCTGATGTTGATGTGGTCGATTTGAATGTCCTCGAAATAGCTCAGAAGTTAGCTAACGCCATTTTGAAAATACGAAGAGTGCCCATTTGTATTAATTGAAAAATATTAGAGCTTTGGATATGTTAAAAGAATAGTATTTCGTAAAAAGTTAAATCAGTGATACACAACAATAATCGTATATTTTAATTTTAATCTGCACACACCATCCCAGAATACTAACATTAATGAAGTTAGCCAAATATAACAATGTCGTCGTATTTGGAACATGGTTCCCGGCCATGCGCATACAGAATTTACCACAAGAATTTCTAGCTTTGTCGCTTCTGTCTATTCTGTGCCCATGCAAACAGAAAAGTTCTACTTCATTTTTTTGTATACATGTTTCTTTAACCTTCCTATACTCACGCATACGGTCTGTGAGACCGATTTATATAGTATAGTATACGTCTTTCATTTTGACGTGAGTATAGGAAGGTTAAATTTTTCACACAACAAAAAATCGACAGAAAAATGTGCAAGAAAATTGACCGTGTCAGACGGACTTTAGAAGTATTCACTTCAACAATATTTCACCTACACACGTACACGTACATGCCCTAAAGAAAACGAATAAAGACCTCTCCTTAGCTTTCCACGAGTGTACATACGGCCATTTCAAATATCCATTTACGAAATTGCCGTATTCGAGATCCATCCGGAAAATGTTCCTAGATTATCATAAATCCTTACAACGACGTTTTCCGTTCGAAAAAGTACCGGTAAGATCCTCTTCTGGCGAGCCGGTAAATCTCAATTCGCCACCGCCGCGGACTCGCATACGAAATTTCAATTTGAATTTAAGCAAGTAGCACCAACATCCGTACAACACAACGTACGTACATTTTGTATACGTAAATATGTACATACATAGTAGATCGATGGGCACAATTCGTGTGCATTGATATGCTCGTAGTACATACATAAACGGAATGATGCTACGTGCAAGCCCATCTTCATTATCTTCCCGGCGAGGGTCGCGAACGTGTTAATCTCCTTCGTGCATGTGCATGCATTACATTCAACGTACATGTGTACATACATACGTAAGTACATAGGTGGGTTCGTTACTCGAAACCCGAACTTAATTATTGAACAGCTTGCTGCGAGGCGATGCGAATTATTAGTTGGAAAATTATGTCCGCATCGGTGGAGATGACGGATTTAGGTCGGTCCTCCCGAACGAGAGTTAATTGTTCACCCGCCAGGATCGCGATGACATGCATATATGTAGATGTGTTCATATAGTACGTACATACGAGGAGGTACCCGAAACAGACCAAACTTATTTTTTTAATCGATGAATCGCTTTGGTACGCTCTAGCACCCAAACGAAGCAAATATGACGAGTTTTGACGTCAAAATAGTATTCTACACCTTCGAAAATATCCGCACACAGAATTTCGTATAACTCAGAACATATTAATTTTATCCTGAAGTTTCAAAGGGGTGAAAATTTGAGGAAAATCTAAATGGTCGAAAGTGCGACTTATTACACATCAAATTAAAGCTCTTCTAGTGCAAATTACGGATAAAATAATTTAGGGTGTGAGAGGCGCTTTATTGAGGAAATATTCAATGAGAAAGTGAAAAATGGTTCTAGACCAATCGTTCTGGTAGGGTCCAACACCCAAACCAAGCAAATTTCACCAGTTTTGACGTCAAAATCGTCTTTTACACCTTCGAAAACATCTGTACACAGAATTTCGTCTAGTTCAGAACATATTGATTTTTTCAGAAATTGCAAAGGGTACCCCTTTGAAATTTTGAGGAAAATCGAAATGGTCGGAAGTGCGACTTATTACACATCAAATTAAAGCTCTCCTCCTGCAGATTAGGAATAAAATAATTTCGGATGCGGGCGACGGTTCATTGCGGAAATATTCAATGGGAAAGCGAAAAGTGGTTCTGGACGAATCGCTCTGGTACGCTCTAACACCCAAACGAAGCAACTTTCACGAGTTTTGACGTCAAAATCGTCTTTTACACCTTCGAAAACATCTGTACACAGCATTTCGTCTAATTTAGAACTTATTGATTTTTTCTAAAATTTCAATTTTGAAATTTTGAGGAAAATCGAAATGGTCGGAAGTACGGCTTATTACACATCAAATTAAAGCTCCTTTCGTGCAGATTAGGGATACAATAATTTCGGGTACGAGGGACGGCTCATTGGGGAAATATTCAATAAAAAATGAAGAGTGGTTCTAGACCAATCGCTCTGGTACGGTCTAGCCCCAAACGAAGCAAATTTCACTAGTTTTGACGTCAAAATCGTCTTCTACACCTTCGAAAACATCTGTACACAGAATTTCGTCTAATTTAGAACATATTGACTTTTTCTGAAATTACAAAGGGGTATCTCTTTGAAATTTTGAGGAAAATCGAAATGGTCGGAAGTGCGACTTATTACACTTCAAATTAAAGCTCTTCTTGTGCAAATTACGGATAAAATAATTTAGGGTGCGAGTGGCGCTTTATTGAGGAAATATTCAATGAGAAAGTGAAAAATGGTTCTAGACCAATCGTTCTGGTAGGGTCCAACACCCAAACGAAGCAAATTTCACGAGTTTTGACGTCAAAATCGTCTTCTACACCTTCGAAAACATCCGTACACGGAATTTCGTGTAATCTAGAACATATTTTTTTAAGTGAATACTACTTCTTGGAGGAACCCGGACCAGCTCGTAACGCGAGGGCGTATCCTGTATTCTGTTTTAAATTAAATTAAAAAATATGTTTTTAATGATTTTCTAAAAATTAATAATAAATGTAATAGAAAACAAGCCACTAATATGTTTTTAATACTATATCTTCGCTTTATAAGTTGCAAAAATATACATGATGCTCCCACTTAAAAAAATGTGCCCCCATCAATATTTCTCTTTTTAGGACAGGCTGTATAATTTAAAATAATTGTGTAGAAAATGCACTGCTTCTGCTTGAATTGAAAAGATTAACTTCACACCTCTTCAATAACCATTGAGAAATTGTGGGATGGCGTATATACCAGGTTGAGCCAAAAGTTTTTGTTTGTATTTTTGGTCCTTTCCCCTGCAGGGATTTTTGGATTCTTACGGTACGAAATTTTGATTATTTGATTTTAGAGTTCCGGATGAGAGGATACGGTTTGTTCCTTAGGTTACGACCTCTCCCCACCCCCGTACCCTTCGCGTGCAATTTGTATTAATATTATGACATTGATAGTTATATGTTGATTTTAATTTTTGTGGTTGCAAATTTCTGCCAAAATCATAAATAAACTCAGTGATACATCGTTTCTACTAATTTTCTTTCTTTGTTACAGGTGAGTAAATTCCACTACGTTCAATCGACAGTAAGTACGCTTATACTAAATCTCTTTGGAATGAATTTTTTGATCTGTTTTCTATGATCTGCGGTTCTAGAAAGGTTTTTTACGCAAAGGAACCGACTTCCTTTGTTCATGATTTTCACCGTCATTGTCCGTGTCGAATGAGTACCTAGTGACTTACACGAAAAACTATTTCAAAATTGCAAAAGACGAAACGATTTCATCTTTTTCGCCGACGAAAGTCACTTCGTCTTCATTAATTCGATCGAAATTAGAATTTCAAATTGGGCCGAACTGAAGTTCCGAAAGCAAACAAAATTTCCGCATACATTATCATCAATTACACCCCGGCGCGGAGCGGTGCGGTGGGGTGGTACGTTGTACAAATATGCCTCATATTATTCGAAGCCCCGGGGCTGCTTTATTTTTAATCTCGTAATAATTTCCCGTTGAATAATTCATTCGAATTCCGTTTTCCCATCGAATTAGGAACGGACGAGTTCGACAATGATCAATAGGGAGGTTAAGGCGATTATTCGATGATTCGGGAAGAATTAACAGTCACGTCGTTTTTACGTTGCATGAGGCTAACTAAATAGCCGGCTAATTGTTGAATTGGTCATTGATGAACGAATTTAGTTGAATAGGTTTTGCGGATGATATAATCGCGCAAGTTACATGTTCATTTGACGTTAAACTTTATTTTATAACTAATATCTTGCATAAATCAGAGTGCATCGGATATTACAGAGAGGGAGCAAATTCAAGTGGTGATCACGTGACCCAGAATTTTATGTTGGGAACACTGAAGGGTTGATACCTCTCAAATCTCTTAAACCTCTCAAAATCTAATTTTGTTGGAGCGTTCGTCTGACTTTTAGGAGTATAAGGTATATACATACATACGTTCTTTCAAGAACGTTTAAACTTCTTTATTGGCTCCAACACGATAAAGTAGTACTCCCTCTGTTCGAAAATCTGGTAAACATCTGCGCAAAAAATCAAATAAAACTAAACTTAAATACAAAAATAATATTAAATTTTATTATCACAATATAACTAAATAGAAATAATTTTGGTGTAATCCAAATTTAGTTAAAGCGAAATTTAGCTTTGTTGCACGCTTTCTCTGATCTTTTCTCCGATCTTTTCATCTAATCGGCCCTCACGACGAAGTTTTACTTTATTTATATGTGGAATTTTAGAGGAATTTCCCCTCCTGTCAACATAATTGATTACATTTGCTTCGACCTGGCATCTTTTTCCTAAATTCACGTTAGTTCGGTTAAAATTTTCCATATTGAAATTACAGCGCTGATTATTGAAGGAGTAAAGGATTTAAGCAACACCGGTCGAGGGGAGGGGGATTTGGATCCACAGGTACCAACTGAATAATCAAACTATCAACTCGTATTAAACTTAATTTAATTAATTTTACTTAGAAATTGTAGTCTCTTACCTTTCCTTACTTTGTTTTAAAAGTTTTGGGATCTGATTTTGAGTTTGTTACAGTTCTAATAAAGTGTATTTATAATTTATTTTATTTTTCTTAAAAGAAAAGCAACTAGTTTTCTGTCTTCAAATTCTTCGCCTAGAAACAATGCCCGTCAAATATGTTAGGTTCTTTAACTATCAATGTAAGCAAAATACAAATATAATAAGTATTCCCAGTTGTAGTATATCATAGGTTCGTTCCAACACAGCACAAAACCAGTTTGTGGATCGTCGTGTACATGCGCAGAGCAAATTTGGAACGTCAAATTTGCTCTGCGCATGTACACGACGATCCGCAAACTGGTTTTGTGCTGTGTTGGAACGAACCTCATATTTTCGGGTCGAGGGAGTAGCTTTTTATAATATTAAGTGGTTCCACAGCTTTAATTCTAAAGTCAATAGTCAGTGAGGAAGTATACTATGCGCGTAGTGCATTGCGCCTTTACAAGCTCGAAATTTTCAATACTATGCTGAGCTTTATCCAAAAGTTGACTGTACAACAAAATGCACCAAATTCTC
This sequence comes from Chrysina gloriosa, assembly GCA_038088585.1. Taxonomy (NCBI): domain Eukaryota; kingdom Metazoa; phylum Arthropoda; class Insecta; order Coleoptera; family Scarabaeidae; genus Chrysina; species Chrysina gloriosa. The sequence goes on along the minus strand of CM076088.1, from coordinate 1,940,742 downwards.
AATAAACACCTACAGCACAGTAGAAGCGTTCAATCGATAATACTTGTTAAAATTTGATATGCGTCGTTGCCTAATTACCAAAGCGAGTTCGACATGGTGAATGGAAAAGGGGGAAAGGGGTTAACTACGTACGAAAACCGTAAAACATCAAGTTATTTAATCTCGGTACATTTTAGCAATAGCCTTGATCATTCGAATATGCTCATCCTGTAACGAACGGGTAGTAGTACCTAAAATTAGACAAATTAAAAGAGTACATAACCTATAACTCAGTATGTTCACGTCACGTTATTTTATGTTGGATCGTGGTTTGTTCAGATGCTTAAAACTCGTAAACGACTGGACCAAATTGGATACTTCCTTCTGGGGGTTTGTTCGTAATTGCTACGCGAAGGTTTAGGAAAAAAAGGAAAAGTCGAAAAATTTTTGGGCAAAACGAAGTTTCTCGGGTCATCTAGTGTAACAATAAAAGTACATGATTCATCGTTATTCATCTATTAAAACGTGGGTAAGAGATAAACAATACCACCAAACAATGAGACGACGGGATCGAAAATCTTGGACGAACCAAAATCTTGATGTTTAGGGTTTTTAGTGCTGCCAACCTCGGACACGGTTGCTCACTCTGTAATTGATTGAAGCTCACGTTGGATGTTAGTTTCTGTGTAAGTTGGTATCGTAAACAAACATAAGCCTCAATTTAATACTAAATACTCCATCTGTTCGAAAGAAAATCTTAGATTATCTAGAGTTTCGAAAGCAACATGTTTTGTTTACATTGATAGTTAAAGAACCTAACATATGTATTTGACGGGCGTTGTTTTTAGGTAAAGTTGGAATTTGAAGACAAAGAATTATACTCGACTCGCCGAACTGATGCAGTAGAAAATTATGGCAACCTTGCAATGCAAATGTCCGACTCACACAGCATAAATCACATGTAAACATATCAAAATAATAACCTCATTTTGTACTTGACATAAATAAAAATTGCAAAATAAGTACTAAAATAATTTTCTTATTTCTTCAAGTATGTTTTGTTGAATTAAATTATGCATCTCCAATATATAGAATTATATATAGTAAATAAAAATACACAATGGTTTTAAGAAGATCTATGTAATATATAAATACAAACTAAGGAAACAAATAATTAATATTTTTTTTTTGGTACGTATTTATATAAGAAACAGTATCCTAAAAAATTAACTCACTGTACAAATAGGTATAATCAAAAATAATAAATTTTATACATATTACAAAAATTTAATACAGTAAAGGAATTAATTATGACACACTAAAACGTTCTTAACATGTATCTTCTTCGCTATTAGATGATGTAGACGAATCATCATTAATTGTAATGATTAACGGCTCTATGTGTATATCTATGAGATTGTCAAGTTCCCACATTTCCTTCTCTGTTTGAATAACATGTTTAATAGCATTTTGCCAATTCTCAACAGAAATATTGTCAATACCTCGTTGCAATAATTCTTTCACGTCTGTCAATTTAAATGTGGTGTTATGTCTCGCAACATACCCCTTCACTTGTGCCCATATTAGTTCAATCGGGTTTAATTCACAGTGATAAGGGGGAGTCTAAGTACCTTTCTATTAGTGTTTTCTATTAATTCATTAACAGCATATTTCGGAGGGCCAGATAAATGTTCTTTAATGAAAGCTAACAATTCTGCTTTTACCATGTTTTCTTCATATGCAATACTATTTTCCCTCATCCAGTTTTGCATTTCTAATTTGCGACTATTAGTTGTAGGTGGCTTATTCAATTTACGACTACGGTAGGGAGCATTGTCAAAAATTATAACGCAATTTTCTTTTAAATTGGGGAGAATACATCTCATCCACTCTTCAAACCTTTCTGCGTTCATGTCTTCATGATAATCTCCTGTTCTCTTTGATTCAAAGAGGGGTAAACCATTTTCTACAAATCCTTCATCCGAGCCAATGTGTGCAATTATAAATCTTTTGCCTTTGCCTGAAGGATTTTTAAGACCTGTACTTAAATCTTCTATAAATGCTTGTCTTGCAGTGACAACAGACATATCTGTCCATACTATATTTACAGTATGTCCAGCATTTACCCAAGTTTCATTCAAGTAATATATCGGGGTACCATTTTCACGATATTTCTTAATTTCACGAAGGTATTTCCGTCTCCAGGTAATAATGTCATCTTTTTCTTTTAAAATACTATTTCGAGCTCGCTTATTACACCCTCTGTCCCAAAAGTAACCGCAATGCGTCTATAAATCAGAAACCAGTGGCGTCATCTCTTGATAGTTGATTGATTATTGTAGTGGGACTCTTCCTTACCAACCTGACAAATTTTCATGACATTTGGTGCATAGTCAGCTGTTACATCACGCATCCTGTGAGAGTGTTTTTCGTAAACGGTCAGAAAATGAGTCACGAACAACGAGTCAATATTAAGTTTTGTTTTAAACTTGGAAAAACTGCAACCGAGACGTATGAAATGCTGCAAATTGTTTATGGCGACGATTGTTTGTCGAAGAGGCAAGTGTTCGAGTGGCATCGACGATTTCGTAAAGGCAGAGATGTTAACGATGACGAAAGAGCCGGTCGTCCTTCGACAACTTTGGCCGAGGCAAATGTGGAAAAAGTGCGCGAATTTGTGAAAATTTCGAAGAAATCGTCAGTGAGATTTATGGAAATGGAGCTTGGCATCCCTAAAACAACTATTCAGCGCATTTTGACTGAAACCCTTGGTTTGAAGAAAGTCAATTCGAAGTTTGTTCCGCACAAATTGACCGACGACCAAAAAACGCTTCGAATCGAACACTCCAAAGACATTATTGCACGAGCCCGTGCAGATGAAAACTTCTTGAAAACGATTGTGACTGGTGACGAGACGTGGTGCTTTCAATACGAACCAGAAAGCAAACGTCAAAGCGCAGAGTGGAGGTCACCAGAAGAAGGAAATCCGAAAAATCACGAATGGAGAAGTCGAAAATCAAGTCAATGCTGATTTCATTCTACGATTCGAAGGGAATTATCCATAAGGAGTTCGTTCCATACGGCTCAACGGTTAATGGTGCATATTACCTCGATGTTATGAGGCGTTTGCTGGGTCGCATTCGTCGTGTTCGGCCCGAATATCGCGAGCCAGGCAGCTGGAGATTACTGCACGATAACGCACCGTGTCATCGAGCAACGATTGTCACCGATTTTTTGGCGAAAAATGAAATATATTCGATACAGCACCCACCGTATTCGCCTGATCTGTCCCCATGCGATTATTTCCTGTTCCCTCGTCTTCATTTGAAGCAGAAAGTAGTTCGTTATGCATCCGTAGACGCCATTCAAAGATCGACGACCGGCATCCTAAAGACCATCCCAGAGATCGACATGAAAAAGTCGTTTGAAGCACTCGTTGACCGTGCAAATCGATGTATTGTAGCACATGGAGAATATTTCGAATAAATACAATGATTTTTGTGGACATAATATACATAGCGTGCTTTATTTCGAACTATTGCGGTTACTTTTGGGACAGAGGGTATATAACTACAAACATAATTATCTTATGATTAGTATATAGAATTTAAAGTAATAAATATTTGTACCGAAAGTTTAGTTCCTTTAATAATGATCTGAGAGTCGTAATTTTGAAATTAGGAATGTCATCTCTGTCATTTATCACTGTGAGAACTTTTTGAACTGTTGGAGGTTCATTGTTAACCCCTTGCACTATTTTCACGAGTCTGACTCGTGATGAAAATTTTAGGCCAAACTTGAATATCACGAGTCAGGCTCGTTGTTCAATTTCACGGCAAACGTGGATATCACGAGTCAGGCTCGTAATCGACATTTCGGGCCAAACATGAATATCACGAGCCGTGCTCGTGGTCTTAATTTCGGGCCACCAGGAACGCCTGAATGAGGTCTTATCTCTTCTTTCCTTTTCTTGAATGATTGGGTATTTTAACTTGTATCTTGTTGTCTTTTGAATTTTACAAGAGCACCACCGCGTGAAGTCAACACGAGCACGCCTATCTCGCACTCATTGTCAGTCGTAAGAATGGTCGTAAGATGTGTTCAAAGTTCCGACACTCAGTCTTCGCCGCTTCGACTCTTTTCGGGACCACTCAGGCGCCCGAGTTTGGCACGGCTGATTGTGAATTTCGGCGTAGTGCAAGGGGTTAAAAAAGAATGAATGTACAATTCTTCGTATAGCATTTTTCATTTCATCATCCACCATATCTAAAACAGCCCTTTTTCTATGATATTTTTTGGTGGTTGTAATTCGTGATTAGTGTTATATTCTTTCACAATATTGTAAACACTGCGTTCAGTAATTCCTGTAAAAGATACCATAATAGTTACTATGATTTGGTTATCGTTTTTGGAAAGATACCTGCTGCTTTGGCTGTCATTTCAACACTAACAATTTTAGAAGTGCTAGGCTCTTCTTGAAATGTTTTAAATATATTCAAAACCTTCTGTTTATCTTCTACCGTAAAATGTTTTGAAACTCTCTTCTTAGGAGGTGAGTTTTCCATAATGTAAGTATATACGATAATATAGCAAGAAATAATGTATAACCTACAAAACAATAATGTATTATTGGTGCACTAGAACGATCGATAAATAGTCTTCAGAAACACTGGTTTATGAAATATAATAGATAATGGATCATTTACAAAGAAAGCTAATAAAATCTAATATTCCAAATGCAATATGGACTCGATTTTTATTCTATTGTAAGCGGCCACCCTGATCGACCAATTACAAACGTTATTGGTTATGTGACCTATTAAACACACATTGTTGCCATAATTTACTACTGCATTTGTTCGGCGAGTCGAGTATAGTTCTTTGTTTCTTTTTTGAGAAATAAAATAGTCAGCGCTGTAATTTCAATGGACATTTTTAACACAAATAACGTGAATTTACAAAGAAGAGATCCTAAATCGACTTATAAAAATCCTCATATAAATAGGGTCGATTAGATGAAAAGGATATAGTATGTTCAGAAGAAGCGTTCAGCAAAGCTAAATCGCACATGGACTAAATTTGGATTACACTAAAATTACTTATCTTTACTTATATTGTGGTCATAAAATGAATTTAATATCCTTTTTGTGTTTAATTTTAGTTTTGTTTGATTTTTTGCGCCAATGTATACCACATTTTTGGACAATTTCTTTTAAAAATGTACACTATATTTTCGAGCACGCAAAATTAAACATTGATATTAAACATTACTTAAGCCTGTTTTACATTATACTTTTCTTTCTGTCTAGAAACTTTTAACCAGTGCCTAGTACAACACAGATTCAACGTTAGATTTGGTTCAAATTGAAATTGAAAATCGCCGGGATTATTTTTTCTTCGGTTTTCGCAATTCGAAATAAATATGTCAATATATGTATGTATATTGTGATTTGTGTTTGATGTGTTAGGATGATTGAGGTTATGTGTGTACAAATTGATTTTACTAGGAGACAACGAGGAAAATCGAGAAGAATTCACTTAACTTAAAGAACTCCGTGGTCTTTATACCTTGTTTCAAAAAATAGGGAGACGAATTTCTGAACACACCAGTTTTATAGTAAATTCCGATTGGTCGAAAGTAGCACCAAATTACACTGCACGAATCCTATTATAGTCGTATTGTTTACGTAATCCTGTCAAATGTATTGACAATTGTTTATTACCGCTAGTTATTGTGGGTTTTTTTCTGCCTCTTTCGAAATATCGCTTTAATTTTCAGATTTTATGGTGTGTAATTTGGGCCTGGGGTTCATTCAGAAATTCGTCTCTTTATTTCTGAAACAAGGTATAAAACAAGAAAAAAGAACACCCCTCCTTTTAGGTTATGTTCCTGTTTATGGATGCGAGGTTGGTAGTACGGGAAATCGGTTTTACTACGCAGATGTAGTAACTTAAAAATAGGTCTAGAACTAGTTTGGAAACAAAAAACTTTAGCACGAAATTTTCGGAAGAATCTTTTCCTAATTTGCATTCTTCAAGTTTCTAGAGAAAAAAAAGTATAATGTAAAACATACTTTACGTAAAATTAAAAATTGTATTTTAAGAGCCGGTTGTGAATGTAACCAATAATAAATGAATTGTGAATATAAAAAGGGGGAATGAAAACCAATAGAAACTTCGAGATGGACGACTACGGAGAAAATAAGCCGAAACTATTATCTTGACAGATAATTTTCATTGTTGCCAATAACCAAGCAAAAGTTCCTAATATTGACGAAAATTCAAATTTCGCGCCTTTTTAAAATGTCAATGTCATTTTTCCTTTTTCCTTTTTCCAATAATGCAGAAAAAGTGAGATACACATCGTGCTTATAAATGATTGAAGTTGATAACGAAACAAGAACATCTAACATGTCCTCGTTGTTACCTCGTAGTCCCTCGCATCTGATTCCAAAAAGTAATAACTGTTTAATTTCACCTCACTTCAACCTCTATTTCGGTTGACAGAGACAGAGACAGTCCGAGAGGCCTTTGATAGAAAGGTGACGGTTGGGGCGGTATTTCTTGACCTGGCCAATGCCTTCGACAGCGTTTGACACGCCGGCCTAATCCCAAAAATGGTTAGGGCCGGTGTCAACTGCCAGTTGGCCAGGGTCATCGATTCCTATCTTGGGGGAAGGACGTTCTCCGTGAAGATTAGGGATCTTCGATCGACATCCAGGCCCAGCGTGTGCGGCATTCCGCAGGGCTCCCTGTTGGGCCCGGAGCTGTTTCTTGTATATGTATCCGACCTTCCGAGAACTACAGCGACCTCCCTGGCGGTGTTCGCGGACGACACGGCGGTTTGGACGTCATCCAGGAGCGACGACATTATTTGCAGGACGCTCCAGGCGGCCACTGACGAGATCCTGGAGTGGGCGAACAAATGGAGGATCAGGCTGAACGCCGAGAAGTGCGTCGTTGTCAGGTTCACGAAGAAGACCAGTATCCCCGCCGATAACATCTTCGCGGGGAACACAAGACTATCTTGGTGTGAAACTTGACCGCCGCCTGACCTTCAAGCCCCATGTGGATTCGGTCATGGTAAGATACCAGCATGCGAGAAGAACATTACTGCCGCTCCTATGTAGAAGTTCCTTGCTAAACACCACTACCAAATTATTGATTTACAAGGTTTTTCTTAGACCAATATTAACATATGGAGCGCTGTCCTGGTCGACAATTGCGAGATCGCACTTCAAGAGGCTCAACGCAGCTCAAAACAAAATGTTGCGAATGATAGCTGGAGCACCGTGGTTTGTCAGAAACAAACAATTACAAGATGATCTACAGATGGTGCCCCTGGACGAATACATCGTCCAACTCGCTAGGGGCACAATAGAGAGGATTTCTCGTTCTGACAACCCGGTGCTCGAACACATCGTTGAGCTTGACCAGGACAGACCCCCGCCTATGATCCGAGTGCGGCGGGTGCAGGATCTTCTCGGCGTCGGGTAGATTGTCTACCATTAAGTCAACCCAGAAGACGCAAATAACATCTATTAAGATACGAAACCAGTGCCCGGATCCCCAGGATCAACTAAACACTCAACTTCCAGCGGTGAGATTGTGGCCGCCACAGGGATGACAAGGGGGCCAGTGGGAATTAAGACTCTCGGCCCTATGTTAGAGTGACAGCTCTCCGACCTCACTGAGGCACATGGGCTGTGACCCAGAGATGCCATATAAAAGAAAAAATTTCTGACATTGATACGCGTCATTGTGTGGGAGGCGTCAATGTTAGGAATTTGTTGTTTGGTTGTCAGCTTCAATCATTTATCAGCACGGTGTACATCTCACTTTTTCTGCATTATTGGAGAGGGAAAAAAAGGAAAAACGACATTGACAAGTTAAAAAGGCGCGAAATTTGAATTTTAAACATTTCGTTAGGATACGTGATCATTAAGGTATGCCTAATTGATGTTATTCCTTTTGTCTTTTCTTGCATTCATTGATCTTATTAATCACATTCGACAAACGAGTGCATGATAAGTTATCAGTTACCATTAAGTTGTGTAAACCGGACCGAGGGTGTCACTCCGCCGCTTGTCCGCACTCACGTGCAAGGCGCGACATTAAAATTCGAAGGATTTTTAGCGTCAGTCCGGTTTAAATAACTTATCATGCACTCGTTTGTCGAATCTTATTGTTAGTGATCACAACAAATCTTTAGGTACGTTTACGTAATGGAAAGATCGAGCTCATAATGTTAATCTGATAGTTAATGCTTCGATTACCGTTTCTGAAACGAAACTTGTATCGATCGATTTCCATTATTTATTTCAATTTTACCCTACTTCGAATCGAACCATTTTTCTCCTTCTTGGCAAAACTCTTACGTCTTCTTATTCGGGTCGACGCGTTATTCGAGTGCCGAGCATACGCATACGGACAAACATTCGGCGAATAAGTAAAGGAACCGGAGGCGCTTTCCGAAGTCGAAACCGGCCGTTCCGCGTCGAGCTTTACCGTCCTTTTTACTGCAATTTCATCCGCGTTCAGCGTCGTTTTTCTTCCCCAACGACGACGACCCGCGTCCTGTTTGCCCTTTCGATGCGCGTCCTTGTTTGCGTTCAATTTGTCCCGTGCGTCGGCGACAAGGCAAATAACGAGATGACGAGAGAGGTGGAGACGAGAGGACGAGGTTTTGGTCGTCGAGGGGAGCAGTTAAGGGTTTTAGGACGACGCGATGCCCCCTTGAATTAGTTGAGCTCTAACTATAGTAGTGACGTTTCGGAATAATTTAGGAATGATATCGTCGTTTCGTAAATGGGGAGCTATTACAAACATTGGGCAAATGGAGACTAACCAGATTTTCTCCCTCGATAACTGAAATTCCGTGACGTACAGGTTTCAAGATGCTAGGATTCATTGCTAACGAAGCAGGTGTTACCGGGTATTATACGGGGAGGGGTAAGATGGAAGGGCGTTTTCGAAATGAAAATCAAGCAGCTGTTTTTTGTTTTGAACTTGATTACGAAAAAATAAAAGCTTTGATGTTACCATTTATTATACGCTGAAAATAGGTCTTCACGAGATTGTAGAAGTTTGGATTTTTATTCCACAAATAAGCGTTATTGTTCGATATCCGTTGATAGAGATAGCTGCAATTTAAAGTAAAGAATAATTTTTGACACTATTTCTTGGTAAACATTTCCGATTAAGTTTTTAACACTTTTGTCATAAATACATTTTTACGAAAAACACATCTGGCGACGTTGTAGAACAATAAGATTGTATTCGAATATTATTTTTTGTATAGAAAAACATTACTGTCAAATTTTGATATTTATCGGAGGCATCCTTCCTAGAGGAAATGTATGTCGAAGGCTGGATCCACGTCTTCGTGAAACTGGTACGTTTAATATCAGATAAATATCCAAAAATTAATTAACCCTACCATAAAATGCACTATAATTCCACATTTATCACTATGCAAAAAAGGGGGCTCAGAGAAACTTTACTGGACCTACCCCACCTTTTGCGTTTAACAAAGGTCTCCTTAAAGGTGAGATAAAGAAATGGACAGCGTCCATTACAGTGAAACACTGGAATGAGACCAGCGGGCTGGAACATTCCAAAAAATTTCTGAGCTTCGACGCTAGGAGGGCGGACCTCGCCCTAAAACTGGACAGGAGAAGCTTAAAAACATTGACAGGGGCACTCACAGGCCACTATACCTGTAACAAGCACCTTCACAAAAATGGGCTTATCCAATACGGGCACTTGCAGATTCTGCGGTGAAGAAGAGGAGTCAATGGAACACTTGATCACTAACTGCGGGGCACTAGGCCACAGGAGATATAGACTACTGTATGCATATACGCTGAATGAGGAGGACCTATTTACACTCCCATTGAAGGAGCTGATCCTGTTCCTCAGCGTATTAAATAAATAAATAAAACAAACAAGAGGAAGCACAATAGATCAACGTGGTCGCAGTGCAAAAGGGCCATTTTGGGCCAGACCCCACCTCATTACAATACATGCTATGTATTACTTTGACAATAAATAATTTCAAGAGCAAACAATTGTGCACTGATTTTAACAACTATTTTGTCTCCTATCCGCAGGAGTTGATCAACTCTATTTATGATTGTGATGACATCTGTGTAGTATATACTGTATATTATGTGTGTAAGTAGCAAATTATCGACAAATTGGGTAAAATGTCGAGCCGAAGACGACGATATTGTGAATGACGTGAACGTCGACATCCGTGAAGTTATGCCGACGTTAATGGATGAGAGAAAGAAACCGGATTATCATCGCGTCGATTGGAACTTTCGTACTTAACACGTCTTAAGAGGAAAAATCGGATGAGGCAATCGACTCCGAAAGTTTTCGAATGAATAACGGGGAAAGCGTGGAGCGATGTAACGAAGAGCAGAGAAAAAACGAAAATGTTCGTTTGCGGCCCTTGCAACAACCCCACGAATCAGCTGATTCGGATTTCGAATCGTGGTATACGTCGTGATCGTCAACTGATTTAATGTCACAGTATGGCGCTTGAGAGGATCAGTCTAGCAGAGAATCACAATATGACGTACCAGGCGAACAGCAGACTGTCGCAATACATCGTGCAAGACAGTCAGCTAACTAAGGAAGCACAATATGACTCACGAAATAATCAGCTAATTCAGCAGTCACAATATGACGCATGAAATAATCAGATAACTCAGGAATCATGAAACTATCAGTGTATATAGAAGTCGCAATGAGGTGTACGTGACGAATCACCTGATTCAGATTCTACAATGTGGCCCACGTGGCGATAAGCTCATTCAGATATCAAAATATAGCGTACGTCGCGATCACCTAATCGCCATAGTATAGCGTATGAGATGATCAGCTGATTCAAGTTGTTACAGTATGACGTTTGAGAGGATCAACTTATCTGAGAATCACAATACCCCGTACCTGAGGATCAGCGAGCTGTCGTTGTATATCGTACAAGACAGTCAGTTAACTCAGGGGCCACAATTTCACGCATGAGAAAATCAGTTTACTCAGGAGTCATGATATGACGCATGAGACAATTAGTTGATATCGAAGTGGCAATACGCTGATCATGACGATCACCGTATTCAGATGTCACGATGTGTCACATGAAACAATCGGCTAGCTCAAGAGTCACAATTTGACGCATAAGACAATCAGTTGATGTAGAAGTCACAATATGGTGTACGTGACGGATCACCTAATTCAGACTTCACGGTATGTATAGTAGTGTATCTTGTAAATCTCTCTCTCCAACAGGGTATCTTCCCAGAAAAATTGAAGTCTGCATTAGTTATTCCAGTTTACAAGAAGGGCGATCGGGATAGTATCGGTAATTATCGCCCTATTAGTATCTTGTCTGTTTTTTCGAAGGTTTCTGAAATTATTGTTAATCAGAAAATAACAAATTGCTTTAAGAGATTTCAATACCTTTTCAGAAACCAGCATGGTTTCTGTTCTGGCAAATCAACAGACACTGCACTCTTTAACTTTCTATCTAAAGTATATGCCTCTGTTGATAAAAACGTGCCTTGTTTAAGTATGATGATAGATTTATCAAAGGCTTTTGATACTGTAAATCATTTAATATTGCTACACAAACTTGAAAGATACGGTATAAATGGAGTAGCTTTGAAGTGGTTCGAATCATATCTTTTAGGGAGAAATCAAAAGGTTTCTATCTATGGTGAGGTGTCTAGGCTACCGTAGATGTAAATTTGGGTGTCCCACAAGGGTCTGTATTCGGACCAACTTTATTCTTAATTTTTATTAACGATCTTCCTTGTTGTCTTCATGATGTCACGGATGTTACTTTATATGCGGATGATATCAACTTAATAGTATCACCAAATACCATTAATAAGCTACTCGACACTGCGGGGTCGGTTTTTTGTGGAATAAGTGATTGGATAAAAGTCAACAGACTTATAATCAACAGTGAAAAGACACAATGTATATTATTTTATAATAAGAAAAAATATAACGTCTCTGATCTGGTTTTGGGTAATTCAAGAGTCGAATTGGTTGATAATGGTAGACTGTTGGGAGTTTATGTCGACGAGAATCTCAAGTGGTCAAATCACATGGATCAACTGTGTCCTAGGCTTGCCAAGTCTTGCTACGCCCTTTTCCAGCTTAGGAAATCACGTGACATTTATGCACTCAAAGCTTTTTATTATTCAGATTTCTTTAGTAGAATGCGTTATGGGATTATTCATTGGGGCATGGGTGTTGATGTGGGTCGCGAATTCGAGAAAGTATTCATTTCAGATTTATGGCCAATTAACGTTGTGGTGAAAGAATACAAAAATTTTCAAAAAAGAGCCTCATTATCACAGAAGGTAATAAGTTAAATACGAGTGCTTCACATAAAGACAAAAGCAAACATTTCGTGCTTGCAAATCTAAACTCACAATCATTAAACAAAAAACAAGAAGTTTTAAAAATCGCTTTAGAGCAATACGATATTGACTGTCTCTGTGTCACCGAACATTGGCTTAATATGCAGAATATCTCAGAATATAAAATTGAAAACTTTAAAACATCTTCAGCATTCTGCAGATCGCAACACATACATGGTGGATCATTAATTTTAATAAAAGACCACTTGAAATATGAAGAGCGGTTGGATATAAAACGATTTTCTGAGGAAATGCATATTGAATTGTTAGCAATAGAGCTTTTAGGTGAAAAATCAATTATTATAAGCGCTTATAGATCACCGACGGGAAACATAAACGTCTTCTTAGATAAACTAAACGAGGTATTATCTATAATAACAAATGAACCGCAAAGAAAGCGTATTTACTTAGCTGGAGACTTTAATATAGATTTTCTAAAGATCAGCAGCACACAATATGAACAATTAATAGACTTACTAAATACATTTAACCCTTTATGTAGTAGAGGTCGTTAAATCAACCACTTATTTTAGCAGTGTTTCTAAACGGAGTATCGAATCAAAATCGGCCAGATAGTACTTATATGATCCCCTAAAGAGTTCATAAGTAAAATTTCGGCCACCTCAGGTAAATGAACGCTCCTTGTGACATGCGTACCGATAAAGTGGTCAAATTTTGGACCACTGCGCGTAAGTTACGCTGATCACGATCTTAAGTGGGCAAGTGTAGGTCTTTTGCTAAGATTTATTTGTGAGTGCATATAAAATACAGCTAACAGGTATGTATTTCAATGCAGAAATGTGCATTATTTCGAATATAGATTAAATTAGTCGAATTGAAGGTGCTATCTTTACACAATTTACTATGATTTCGAAATTTGATCAACATAACCTCAAGAGGAATTGTAAATTTTATTTTCATTTTCAACTTTATAAGTAAGTTTTCATAGAACATGATACATTTTCTGGGACAGTAGTAATCAAAGTATTATTATTTGTTTCAATTTAGTGTCTTCGTAAATCCGCTAAGAAGATACAGACTTGTTTTGTCAAAAAATGCCTCATAAGTAATATCAATATAGAATAATTTTCATATTCCTCACAATGTGTTCTTGAATTCTCATAGCCAATTCTAAATTATTTTTCCCTACAGATTGTTAAATAAAAATGAGTTCAAAAGTGGATTTGGAAAAGTTGAAGTGCGCGGAACCTAGCCATGTGTTTGATTGGTTAGATGGTATTACAGATGATCAGGCTGAGCATTCAGATATACGAGGTGATAGCGATGCTGAGGATGCACCTCCTCATATTGGCTTCGACAAATATACAACTAGAGCTAGTTACTCTAAACAGAATGAGAAAGAAAATCCACCTTCTACACCTGCAAATGTCGCCATTTACGAAGAAAACTTGAAAGACCCTGTAAGAAAAAGCAATTTCTTGAAAGTGATAGGAATGTTGATGATTTTTCTTCTGATGATTCAATCATCGACCCAAATTACGTTGATGCAGAAGAAGAAAGAATCCTAGTAGAGATAGAAACTCATGTAAGTGATAATCAGGATTCAGATTCTGAGGAGGTGAATGCAGAAACCCAAAACTTCGATTTTTCCAAAGATGGTTCAGCTCCAAGAACATTTTTGGAATACGAATTTCGCGAAAATCCAGGTTCTACCTATAACTTTGAAAGAGCTACACCTTATGAGATTTTTGAAAAACATTTGGTCTTGATAATTTGGAACTTATAGTAGAACAATCTAATCTCTATGCTCGACAAAATGCAAAATCTTTGGACTTAACTTTAGAAGAGCTGAAAGCAGTTTTAGGTGTTCTTATAATAATGGGATTTCACAGTGTACCAAGTCAGAAACAATACTGGTCTACTGATAGAAACTTTCGCGTAGATAGGATTGCTGAGGTAATGACTCAGAAGAGGTTTCTTCAGGTTCTGCGTCACATTCATTTGAATGATAATGCTAAAATGTCCAAGAGAGGAGAAATTGGCTTCGATAAACTTTACAAGCTTAGACCGCTCATTGAAAGTCTGAACAAGAAATTTAAGGAATTATATATTCCTTCGGGGCAACTTTCTGCAGATGAGAGTATAATTGGGTTTAAAGGCCGATGTTCAATGAAGCAGTATATGCTGATGAAACCTACTAAGAGAGGTTTTAAAGTTTGGGTTCTAGCTTGTTCCTCCTTGGCGTATATGATATCATTTCAAATTTATCAAGGCAAAGAAGAAACCACTAAAAACACTTTAGGTGAAAGGGTCGTTCTTCAACTTTCTGAACCCTTTTGGAATAAGGGCTACTGCATATACTTTGACAATTTTTTTTCGACTTTTCCTTTGCTTCATATTTTATTACTCCAAAAAACCTTTAATTGTGGAACTTTTCGTGTAAATCGGAAATACTATCCTAAATCACTGCTAAAAGATGACAAGAAAATGAAAATTGGTGACTTCGATTTTGCACAAGGTAATGATATCTCAGTAATAAAGTGGAAGGATAGAGGTAAAAAATCTGTTAACGTTGTAACGTCCATGCATCAGCCAAATACTACAACAACTGTAAAAAGAACTAACAATGTTGGTGTCCGTGAAGAAGTGATATGTCCAGTAGCCATTGCTAACTATAATCGCTATATGAGTGGTGTGGATAGATTTGATCAATTACTTTCAACGTATTCCATTGCGTGGAAATCCAAAAGATGGTGGATAAAAATATTTTATTATTTAGTTGACTGTGCAATTGTAAATTCCTATCTTCTGTATAAGGAGTCAGTAAGGCATGAGCAGAAGCCTTTCTCACATTTGAAATTGAGAAGCATCCTGGCAGACCAAATGATCGCCGATTATAACTCGAGAAAGAGAAAAGGGCCTCCATTGTCAGCTACTAGAAAACTTACAAAAATTGGTGGCAGAGGAGTTTCAATTGAAAATAGTAGGCGGTTGACAAATGTTGGTTATCACCTTCCAGTAAAAACAACATCCCGTCGGTGTGCTTATTGTAGTACAAAGGATAAACCTAAGAGAACACAAATTTGTTGCCGTTGGTGTGACGTGGGTTTATGTTTGGAATGTTTCGCCAATTTCCACGAGAAATAAATATTACTCAATATTAGTTCATTTATTATTTATTTATGTATTACTAAATACAATATAAGTTTGTTTTTGTTGTTGGTTTTAATGTTTTTGTTTGATATAGTAAGTGGTTGAAATAACGATTGTGATAACAGCTATCTAACAGAGACCCTTAAGGTTCACTGGTTGCAACATCGACCACCATGTACAAAGTAAACGTCAAACGTGGGAATTTTTTTACTAAAAAAGATGTAGTCAACAGTCCCAATAAGCTAACCATACACGAAAATTATTGATATTTCAGAAAAAATAGTATTGCGACATAAAGGGTTACTTTGCATCCCCCTATGAGAGAACCGTCCAGAATTAAGTCATGCGTTGATAATATATGTACCGATATGAATTATCAGAATATATTGAGCACACAGACAAAAAGCTTACACTTATCAGATCATATGGCGCAAATAGTTTCAGTCAGATCTCTGAAGACTGAATCTGAAAAAGTAAGTCAGGCTTTTAGAATAAGACATATAAACACAGACACAATTAATCCAATTAAAGCCAAATTAGCTTCACATGCGTGGTGCATGGAGGGAATGTCGGCTAGACATGCGTTTGATATATTCCACGAGACCTTGCTGTATCATTTCAATAGATCATTTCCCGAAATAATAAAATCAGCAAATAATAAAAAAGGAAACTCTAGAAATATAGTATGGAATATCCCTGAACTACAACAATCTTTGAATGTATTGGATGCTTTGTGTACAATTGTGACAGCGACAAAAGATGAACATTTGTACCAACTATATAGAAGCTACAAGAAAGACTACATTGTGCAAGTGAAAGAAGCAAAACAACGTGCTAATCAAAGATATATAGACGAAGCTGAAAACAAACAAAAAGCAATATGGAGAGTAATCAGCGGGGAAACAAATAAACTTAAAAAAACCATACAAGTAGAAACAGCATTAACAGCAAACGATATGAACGACTATTTTACGGATATTGGCAGTCAAGTCTGGCGGCTGCCGATGACTGATATTGATCCAGTTAACTATATAAATGGCATGAAAATAAACAACGAAAAATCTTTATATTTCCGCCCAATAGAGGAAGATGGAATAATTAAGGTGACCAAACACATAAAAACTAAATACACAAAAGATATATATGATATTACAACGTATCTGATTAAAGAAATAATAACGGAGATTGCGAAACCATTAACTTCCATATTAAATAAATGTGTAGAAGAGGGTGTGTTTCCGGATCAATTGAAAGTGGCTAGAGTAGTACCTATCTACAAAAAAGGTAACAAAGACGACTGTGGCAACTATAGGCCAATTGCAATCCTGCCAGCATTATCTAAAATATTTGAACACATAATAGCAAATAATCTAATCGAATATTTAGAAAGAAATAATTTTATAACCGAGAAACAACACAGCTATAGAAAAACAAAATCAACTACCACAGCAATCCTAGAAATCGTTCAAGCTGTCCTTGATGCGTATGATAAACATAAGAAATCAAGGCTTACATGCTGTGATTTGAGTAAGGCTTTCGATATGGTTAGCCATAACATATTACTACAAAAACTTTATTGTTATGGCATTAGAGGCACACCGCACGGTCTCGTGGAATCTTACTTGAGGGATAGGTATCAGACTGTGGACATTAATGGAAAAAGATCAAGCTTGCTGCCCATAACACGAGGAGTACCACAGGGATCTATTTTAGGACCGTTGCTCTTTGTGGTATATATAAATGACCTCGTTTACAACATAACAAGCGACCAGTGCTGTCTATATGCAGATGACACGTCTTTTCTCGTAGTTGGGGAAACTGCAGAGGAACTCGCAGAAAAATCCGAAAAATTAGTAAGCGATGCAAAATCATGGTTTCATAGTAACAATCTCTTACTAAACGAGAATAAAACACAACACCTTACTTTCTGTGCAAAAAACCAACAAGCGTCGGGTGAAATACAATGTCTGGGCATGACGTTAGACAGCAAACTCAGTTGGAATTGTCATGTATCTGATCTAGTGAAAAAATTGACATCTGCTGTATACAGCATAAGAAGGCTAAATAATATAGCAACGCATGAGGCTGCAAGGACTGCCTACTTTTCTGGATTTCATAGCAGAATATAAGTTATGGAATTTTGCTCTGGGGAACCTGTTCATCGACGGAAAGAATTTTCCGGCTTCAGAAAAAGCCGTGCGAGCACTTTGCAACTTAGAATACAATACCAGCTGTAGAGAGTATTTCAAGAAAGAAAAATACTTACTTTAGCATGCATTTATATACTCACAACAATAAAGTACGTCCACTAACATCGAGGAAACTTCGTGACCAACGGAGATCATCACGAGTATAATACAAGAAATAGGTGTGAAATGCAAATCCCATACCATCGTCTGTAAACAAGCCAGAGCAGCGTAAATTTCTGGCGCCCAAAAATATATAATAAAATGAGGACGCTCTTAGAATTCAATTTGGAAATCCCAATCCGAAAAATGAAACAACTTTTGTTGGGTAATTGTTTTTATTCAATAGATGAATTTTCTTAATGAAGACATATACATATATATTTATTGATTTCTTTGTATAAAATTTGCTTGTCCAATTTTTTTTTATACTCTGACTTTCGTGTAATGTTTTTATTACGTCGAATAAAATTCATTATTATTATTATTTATACTGCAGAAAAGAGCGATCAGAACAATGTTTGGTTTGGGGCGGTTTGACTCGTGTAGAGGAACTTTTAGGAGTAACAGTATACTGACTGTTTACGATGTGTATGTTCTGGAGATGGTGTGTTATGTACATGAACACCATAACTTTTGATTTCAACACGTGTCATGCCTATGACACAAGAAATGCTGACTATATTTTACCTCCTGCTCACAAAACAGCCACATTTCAGAAAAGTGTGAAATTTATGGGATGCAAATTGTATAACTTATTGCCTATCGAGTTGAGGAGTTGTCATCCATTGCATAAATTTAAACAAAAATTAAAGAGTTGCTTGCTTCAAATTAACAGCTATTCAGTGAAAGATTTTATTAGCTATTACCAATAGGATATTGTTTCTTTTTATTTTTTATTTTTTTGTGTTTTCTTTTTACACACATATGTTGTATTTACATTGTATGCATTTTTTTTTGATGACGTTTTTCTTCCGCTTCCTGTAAGTGATCAGAAAACAATAAAGATTATTATTATTATTATTATTATTATTATTATTATTATCTCTCGTAATGTGTCGAATTTAAAACGTAAGATTCACCCATCCGATACTACTAATAACGAGCAAAATATTTTGAAAGTTTGAAATTCAGAAAATATTACGATACCTTCTATTATAATTAGTAGTATGCGAGTGCAGTGTTGCCACATTTATGTTTTTTCCCAAGTGCTTCCTCAAAACATACGACGCATTATACAAAGCTTTAAGATTAAGATTTTCGATTCGGAACCAAACGAAGGATATCGCTGCGTATAGCTTTGTCGCCAATTTATACACACCCTGTATATGTATAGCAGCGCTACAGGTCTTGTATACCCCTGGCTTCAAATCTCCTTACGATTTCTTTCCATTCCATCCTGTTCACGCCTACTCGTGCTAGATCTGGCTTCACATTTAATGGCCATTTCCTCTTAGGTCTTCCTCTCCGCTTCTTCCGTCCACCTCCAGTTGTGAGTACCCTTCTAGCGCGCCTGTTCTCCGCCATCCTTGCAATATGTCTCAACCATCTCAATATTTCTATTGTTACGGTCTGCGATCATTTTGGTTTCCTATACAGGTCTTTAATTTCTTAGTTTGTCCTCCTTCTTCATCGCATGCCAGCACGTGTACTCCTCCGAATAGCTTGCGCAGGATTTTCCTCTCCCATACATCAATTTTTATTTCCTGCTGCTTGTTGAGAACACGTTTTACACCCATATAGCACTGTCGGTCTGATTATCTGTCATACATTCGTATCTTTGCATTACTGACTATGTGTTTAGATTTTGTTAAACTTGCAAGCTCTCCTACAGCTGTACTAAATCTAACTAATCTTTTATTTATTTCGGCCTCTTCGTGGCAATTATTTGTCAATAGCACTCCCGAATACTCGAACTGTGTCACTTTCTCGAAACTATACTCCTTGCTTGCCTTTCTTCCATTTGATTCCCTCTGAGTCTTGCATAGACGTCGATTTCGCTTCCATATACTTCGTTTTACCTTCGTTAATGGTTAAGTCATCCTCTTTTGCCTTACTTTCTAGATTGTCGAACATTTTTTCGACTCTTTTCTAGCCATCAGCGCTATGTCGTCAGCAGAAGCTATGCATTGTTGCCTATCATTGCCATTATGTCTAACCTATATCTTCTAATAATTTCTACTAAATCTTTTATTGCACCCACCTCGAATATACTTCTGACGTTCCGTGTACCTATTCTCATATCCTGTTTCCTGTGAGTGGCCTTCCTATATCTACCCCTTTTTGCACTTCCTTTTCCAGTTTTCCTCTCTCTGGGTTCCATGTCTATTCTATTCCTTCTACTATGGTTTTGCTATAACCTACTTTGAGCTGCCTATCTTTCGTTCTTTCTTCCTGTGCTATCTTTCTTATGTATTTCTGCGATTCTCTTTCTTTTTTCCGTTAACTGATTAGTAATGTAGATCCTCTCCTCTCTGATACTCTTAAGTTTCGCCTTATTCTTCACCACAATTTCCTTATCTTGACTGTTCCGCAATTCAATTAAGCAAGTTTTATTTCCCAGTTCATGTGCTGTTTGTACATTTAGTTTGTCCGTCATAAAGTTTACAAGTCCTTCTTTTAGAGTTTCCTTGTCATCTGCCTCGATTCCAATTCCGTGCATTTTGATGTTGTTGACCTTTCTTTTCTTTCTCGAATTTCTCAACAGTATTCTGTACTTTTCCCAAATTTCTCCAAATTTCCTCCGTTTCAAGCTTTAAGTATTAGCACTCTTTCTTTAGACTGGGAGTCTCTTCCGTCGGTACTTTCATCGCCTCCCAATATGTCTCCTGTTCCTTTCTCATTTTATTCATATCGCCTGCTACTCCATGCCTAGTTTCCTCTTCTTGTTTAACCCTACGGTCCATAACCGGGTACCCGGGTACTTTTTGAACTTTGAAGTGCTGCTGTTCCTTTATTATTGAAGATATCAACATGAAACTCCGGATCATCAGAGATTTTGGCTAAACTTAGAGACTAAAAAAAAAGTTTACCAAATTTGGTTAAATATATTAACTAAAAGATGAGTTTAATGTTTTTGCATACAGGGGTCCATGACCAGGGTACCGGGGTACCTTACCAAATTACCTTATATTTCAAAGAAAAACGTTGGTTTTCTTTTTATTTTGTTTCAAAATGTTTATTGATGTAATTGTTTTGTAGTTAAATTATTTATATTTTATTCATTTTAACTTATTTCTTATATTTGATCTCTTATGTTGAGTCATTGTTGAAACATGGAAAACATTTTGATATTGTTTGTGTGTGTTGATCGCAAACTGGTTTCTTGCAAACGTTGCAGACTTTTCTCGTCTTTCTTCTCCTGTTGTCTGGCAAAGAAGCGCACAAATAGCGGCATCCTGTTATTGGCTTCCTGCCACCAGTAGAAGCAGCCGTAGAAGTAGATGGTTGCTCAGTATAGGTGACCGTCTCCACTGGTCTTCCCAAAAAGCTCTCAATTGCTGATTTGGTGGAAAAATGGCGCGTTGCTTGGCGATTGGCTACTCTTTCTTGTATTATCGGCGCACACAAATCTCCAGCAAGTTTACGCAAAAAGCGTTTTCTCCGTGTTGTTTGATATGGAACAGTTCTGTTATTTTCATAAAATATAGTGTATGCCGCGAAAGCATTAACATCGAGCATATTGTACAAAAACGACAAAGGCCACCTTTTTGTGTGCCTCTGTGTGGTATACTCCCGAAGCGTCTGGTCCATAACATCCACGCCACCTTTCGTTTTGTTATAAAAATTGATGATTTCTGGTTTGCCGTTTTCTTCTACAGTTGCATCATCATGCAGAGTCGACAACAATATTACTGAATTTGTTTTCCTCTGTTTGTATGAAACCATAGTCACCTTTTCGTGGAAACCAAATTTGCTTGTCCCAACGGACCAGTTCTTATTGTCTTTCATTTCTGTTGGTATATAGGCTTTGTTTCGCCGCAGTGTTCCAACAATACTAAGTTTGACGGATATCAGCTGCTTTGCCAGTGGCAGCGTCGTAAAAAATTATCCATGGTGATATTACGTCCGCTATTGTGGTATGGCCCAACCAAATCTCTGACTACTCTTTCGCCTACACCGATTTCGCGACCACTGTCTTGTTTGCCAGTATATATTTGGCCATGAAGAGGATATGAATTTTTAGCATCGCATATCCACCATACCTTGATCCCGTATTTCGCAGGCTTCGATGGAATATACTGAGTAAATTTTGTTCTGCCGCGGTACGGAAACAATTGTTCGTCGATTGTTAAATTTTCTGTAGGCACATAATATTTTGCGAGATTGGCGTTCAACATTATCCAAATATCTCGTATTGGAGCAGCTTTGTCTGTGCGCTGCCTCTCGTTTCTTGTTCTCGCGTCATCAAAACGTATAAAACGAATAATATCCCAGAAGCGATTTAATCCCATTGTTGCACGGAATAGAGGATGAGACAATTGCGTCCATAAGTCCCTTGCATTTTCATCATTGGAATGATTTGCGCCTGCCATTATCAGCATTCCAATGAATGCGTATATTTCTGCCCCTGTGGTATTCTTCCACTTCAATTGATGCTTTGTTGGGTTTGCTGCATTGTAGGCATCATAAGTTGAATTGGCCTTTTTTGTTGGTATGACGCACGATTATATCGACCATTTCTATTGTAAAATAACTCTTGAAGCATTGCATACCAGTCATACTTTCCGTCATTCGTAATGGACCACTGCGAGTTCTTACGATGTTGTGACTCCTTATTTGTTGACAAACAGGTGGTGTTGGTTGCCATTGAGTACCATCACGTGCAATCATACTCTCTGTTGTGCTTGATGTTGGTGTATTTGCTTCAACCATATCAGTTTCGCTGTCACTTTCATCTTCAAATACATCTTGCTCAATTTGTATTGGCGTGTCAATAGCGGCTGAAATTTCATTGTTTTCGTTGTCATTGTCTTCACTTTCTGAGTCTTGCACTTCTCCCGTAAATACCTCTCCTTCTTCCTCAATTGGCTCTAAAGCGTCGTCATCCACAGTCATATTATCAAGTATAGACTCAATATATCTGCTTCTGGCTTCTTCACTCAAACGCATATATTGTCTTTCAGTTAAAAATTCTGTTTTTCGGTTCATTTTTCTTCAACTTCACTGATAAACTGTTCAACTTATACTGACGAAATCATTGAAATGTATTATTTTTTTACCGTAACTGAACATAACCTAAAAACACAACAAAAAAACACAATAAAAAACACAACGCAAACACAAACAGAAACATAAAATCAGTTTTTGTTTACTTTTGTGTACCTTTTATCTTACAAACATGAAATTTGTACAGTTGCGATGTAAAAACTAAGCGTTTCTAATAATCTGTGCATATATATATTATTTTATTTGAATATAAACGAAAGAACTTCACTAGGGTACCCGGGTACCCTGGTTATGGACTCCCGTTCGTCCAGGTGGTTATGGACCGTAGGGTTAACCTTCCTATACTCACGTCAAAATGAAAGACGTATACTATACTATATAAGTCGGTCT
Organism: Chrysina gloriosa; assembly: GCA_038088585.1. NCBI lineage: Eukaryota > Metazoa > Arthropoda > Insecta > Coleoptera > Scarabaeidae > Chrysina > Chrysina gloriosa. Next base: position 1,917,464 of record CM076088.1, on the reverse strand, counting down.
CACAGACCGTATGCGTGAGTATAGGAAGGTTAAGTAATTTCAATATTATATCCATTTTATCCTCATCCTCTGTCCCTCTTGATGACGTGGTTGAAGGTTTCTGATTGTTTTTTTATTGGTGCTCGTCTTATTAACCCCGATCTTGCATAGATTTCCTTTCCTCTTAAACCTTCCATTCTTTTCTTTTTACTTGCCCCATCATAACTCTCCGTTATATCAATTTTCTCTCCTCGTTTCTTCTTCCTATTCCTATCGACCGCATCTTTGTCCACTTTCTCCATTTTATTCCTCTTCCCGTACTATATCACTTTTTATTCTCAATGTACTTATTTCGAGTGTAGACCAGTCCTGAGCTTTATCGAAATTTATTCGATGACATTTTTATTTTACAACTAGCTGACCCGGCGAACGTTGTACCGCCTTAGAATTAATAAATGTTGTCTTAAGTTATTATCTGAGATTTATTAACTTGTTTATATTAAGATAAACTTAATTAAGTTGAATAAAAGTCCAGAAAGCGGCAAATTCACGTGTCGTTGTAGCACAACTTTCTGTTAAAGTATTTGCTGAATGGGTTGCACTCGTGTCGATTATCTTCATTGAAGCACCTTGTGATATCCTGTTTTTTGCGACTTTATCTATTGCGCGTTGAATTGTCGTTCGTGTGTTCCAGCGGGGCGTTTATTTGCTCTGGATCACGACTTTACAGTCATCACTTGGCATGCGATCCAACGCAGTTTTGAACAACCGAATCAATGCACGATGTTCATGAAGTATTTGCTGCAAATTTTGAAGAATTTCTCTTGTGATTGCGTTATTGATCGTTTGACGCCGATAAAGTTGGTCCTCCATATCGGCCATGAAGTAAATTTGTAACAATTCTATGCTGTGCGCCTTCAACCAGTTGTAATGATCCAATTCAATGGTGAATGTGTTCTTGTATCTATATAGTCGAAAGGGAAGTGATAATTAGTGATTTATGATTACCAAAAATAAGGGTACTCTCTTATTAACAAACATTACCTTGAATGTCTGACTGAATCCGCGTTCTTCAATAATATTTACTCCAAATGAAATCATTTGGAAACATGCGTTGTACCTTTAAGCGTTCGAAAGAAAATGTCGTGATTCTCGAGCTTCGCCACGAAGCATTGGATGGAATGGCGCAGGTGGGGGAGGCAACAATGGCAATTCAATCTTTCCACTGGGACAGCACAACCCAGGCGTTTCTCCAGCAAACTTCAATGCACCGCAATGGACGCACATAACTTGCATATGGCCAATACTAACGAAAGGGTGCGAGCTGTAGTCAATTGTGGAATCGTATTGAAACGCTCCTCGATTCAAATTAACACTTGAAACCTTTCTTCTTACGGCTCGACCTTATTGATCTCTGTGTTCTGCTCGACGATTTCTCATTGCCAACCGAGCCGTTTCACGTATGGCCTCTCTTTGTGCTTGTGTTTGTGAAGCACGAAATCGGGTTGTACTAACACGGCGCCCTTCTCTCGTGCGATTTCTTCTTCATCTGCAGTGGATTTATTCGCAATATTCCGCAGTTTAATTGTATTACGGCTTCGTTGTGAAAGATTCGATCTTCTCGCTCGCGGCATTGTAAATAACATAGTGATGGGTATTGCTGACTTTGCTTCTATTATGACATAACAATTGTTCATGCGCGCACAATCACAAATGTCATAACCTTCATTATCTTGGCGCGCACCATGGCAACTGTCATAATCTAACCCACCAAACGTCATCAATTTGCTTAATCTCTAATTTGCCGTTTTTAGTATTTTCCGTTACTTATTATTTATGTTTCTCACCGTTTAAACCTTCCTTGAACTTCCACAAATATTTCAAGATCAAAATTAGCCAAATCGGTCCAGCCGTTCTCAAGTTTTAGCGAGACAAACGAACAGCAATTGATATTTATATATAAGATAACATTAATTTTATAGATTAATTTTATTGTTATTGTTTGACTTGTGATTGCTTGTAAAGCTGAGTTTTGAAGTTGTACCATTTAGTTTATAGGTATATGAGTTTTTTATTTGTTATGGTTGATATTACTTATGTTTTAGTATCTTATTTTGTTAATTGTTATCCTCTTATTAGTCGTAGCCTGTTGGAAAATAAATATTAAGTATTACTATTATAAACTCAGTCTATTTATGTCATTTATTCTTTGCTATAAAACACATAAAATGCGAACGTGCACAAATTTCAATTACATCGCCGATTACAATGTCACCGTTTCCCGCGATACCGGCGGGCGCGTTTCGGTTAAAATACGCGCATTAAAATTAAACCGGGGACAAATCCGGCTAAAATTCGCGAATAATCCGGTCGAAATCCGGTCGAGAAATAATTAAATTTGTACGGGGCTATTATGTTCGGCGTTCGAAAGGGGAGGGGAGGGGCGAAACGTTCCCCCGGTTCCGAAACAGATTTCCCATTAACGCGCGGTAAATTACGAGATCGTAAGCTGTAAATCCGCGTAACGCCGCGACACATTTAATTATTTATCGGGCGGGCGAGTGGAAAGGGAGGGTGGGGGGTTTCCACGAGGCGATGTTTTGTCCCCGATTTTGTTCGTCGCGAAAATGGGAAATATCGAAAGATTGCGGGATGGCAAGTTAAACTAACGAAACCGACGGAGAAATAGAATGAAGAGTTGTGGCGGTTATTGGCGAATAATCTGATGGATTTCTTGTTAAGGGTGAGAAGTGGGCTGGTTGTGATTTCGGATTTTGCAGTATCTGTCCTTTTTCCACTTGGTCGTGGTCGAAATACGCATTTGAAGTTTCCCAAAGTCAACGTGATAAAAATCTCGGGTTTAATTTTGTATAAATTACCAGGATTTAAACATTTTGCATAAATATAATCATCATTTTCTCCACGTTCGTGCGTTATTTCTATGACAACCGTTTCATTCCAACCGTTTTGGTATTTCTTATTTTTCCACGTTTTCTGGAACTCGCGTCCCTCATCCAACCTCTTCGATGTATCAGAATCCATTTTGTCAGTTCTTCTTGCCTTATATCTTATTAGTCAGTTCTTCTTGCCTTTATTTTATCGATGTTATATTCGTCGTCTTCATTTGCTTGTCTTATAATTTGCAGTTGCCCCTTTGTTGCTGTCTTAATTTCCTTCCATTACCACGCAGAAAAGTTCACCCCAATAGCTTTTCCCCACGCCCTCTTTCGTATCGAGCGGTTTGTCTTCTCTGATTTTCTCATCTGGGTATTTACCCTTCTTGTGGACTTTCTTCCCCCAATATCTCAGGTTTCATTTTGCCCATTCCCTCTGCCTTTATCCTATGTACATGTATTATCAATGTCTTATTCATTGCCCTCACTTAGTTTCCTTATAATTTCTGATTGCGTGTTGGTTTCTAAACTGTCGTAAGTTCATTGCATTACCTTGCTGAAAAATTGCTTCTATCTCTCCTCCGCATCATGTTTCGTTTTCAGTCGTTTGTCTTCTCTATTCAAATCGATTATTTCATCTAAGCAGTTCCCCCTCTTGTGGATATTGTTCCCCCTTTTCCCGTCTCCCCCGATACCTCAGGTTTCATTTCGTCTATTCCCTTCGTCTTTATCCTATCTCTATATTATTAAAGTCTTATACACTGTCCTCGTTTGCTTGTCTTATCATTTGTGGTTGTTGCTTTGCTCCTTTGTTCCTTTCTTATGTTCCTCCCATTACCACGCAGCAAAATTCCCCCAATATCTTTTTTCCACGCCCTCTTTCGTATTAAGCAATTTATCTGCTCTGTCCTTCCTCCGATTAACCTCGAGTTGATTTTCTCATCTGGGTATTTCCCCTTCTTGTGGATCTTTTTCTTCTTTTTCTCCTCTTCCTCAATATCTCAGATTTTATTTTGTCTATTCCCTCTGTCTTTATCCTATCTCTATATTATTAAAGTCTTATACATTGTCCTCGTTTGCTTGTCTTATCATTTGTGGTTGTTGCTTTGCTCCTTTGTTGCTTTCTTATGTTCCTCCTATTACCACGCAGCAAAATTCCCCCAATATCTTTTTCCCACGCCCACTTTCGTATTGAGCAGTTTATCTGCTCTATCCTTCCTCCGATTAACCTCGAGTTGATTTTCTCATCTTGGTATTTCCCCTTCTTGTGAACCTTTTTCCTCCTTTTCTCCTCTTCCTCAATATCTCAGGTTTTATTTTGTCTATTCCTTCTGTCTTTATCCTATCTCTATATTATCAAAGTCTTATACATTGTCCTCGTTTGCTTGTCTTATCATTTGTGGTTGTTGCTTTGCTCCTTTGTTGCTTTCTTATGTTCCTCCTATTACCACGCAGAAAAATTCCCCCAATATCTTTTTCCCACGCCCACTTTCGTATTGAGCAGTTTATCTGCTCTATCCTTCCTCCGATTAATTTCGAGTTGATTTTCTCATCTGGGTATTTCCCCTTCTTGTGGATCTTTTTCTTCTTTTTCTCCTCTTCCTCAATATCTCAGATTTTATTTTGTCTATTCCCTCTGTCTTTATCCTATCTCTATATTATTAAAGTCTTATACACTGTCCTCGTTTGCTTGTCTTATCATTTGTGGTTGTTGCTTTGCTCCTTTGTTGCTTTCTTATGTTCCTCCCATTACCACGCAGAAAAATTCCGCCCAATATCTTTTTTCCCACGCCCTCTTTCGTATTAAGCAGTTTATCTGCTCTATCCTTCTTCCGATTAATTTCGAGTTGATTATCTCATCTGGGTATTTCCCCTTCTTGTGGACCTTTCTCTTCTTTTCCTCCTCTTCCTCAATATCTCAGGTTTTATTTTGTCTATTCCTTCTGTCTTTATCCTATCTCTATATTATCAAAGTCTTATACACTGTCCTCGTTTGCTTGTCTTATCATTTGCGATTGTTGCTTTGCTCCTTTGTTGCTTTCTTATGTTCCTCCTATTACCACGCAGCAAAATTCCCCCAATATCTTTTTTCCACGCCCACTTTCGTATTGAGCAGTTTATCTGCTCTATCCTTCCTCCGATTAATTTCGAGTTGATTTTCTCATCTGGGTATTTCCCCTTCTTGTGGATCTTTTTCTTCTTTTCCTCCTCTTCCTCAATATCTCAGGTTTTATTTTGTCTATTCCTTCTGTCTTTATCCTATCTCTATATTATTAAAGTCTTATACATTGTCCTCGTTCGCTTGTCTTATCATTTGTGGTTGTTGCTTTGCTCCTTTGTTGCTTTCTTATGTTCCTCCTATTACCATGCAGCAAAATTCCGCCCAATATCTTTTTTCCCACGCCCTCTTTCGTATTGAGCAGTTTATCTGCTCTATCCTTCCTCCGATTAATTTCGAGTTGATTTTCTCATCTGGGGTATTTCTCCTTCTTGTGAATCTTTTTCCTCTTTTTCTCCTCTTCCTCAATATCTCAGATTTTATTTTGTCTATTCCTTCTGTCTTTATCCTATCTCTATATTATCAAAGTCTTATACATTGTCCTCGTTCGCTTGTCTTATCATTTGTGGTTGTTGCTTTGCTCCTTTGTTGCTTTCTTATGTTCCTCCTATTACCACGCAGCAAAATTCCCCCAATATCTTTTTCCCACGCCCACTTTCGTATTGAGCAGTTTATCTGCTCTATCCTTCCTCCGATTAATTTCGAGTTGATTTTCTCATCTGGGGTATTTCTCCTTCTTGTGGATCTTTTTCTTCTTTTTCTCCTCTTCCTCAATATCTCAGATTTTATTTTGTCTATTCCCTCTGTCTTTATCCTATCTCTATATTATTAAAGTCTTATACACTGTCCTCGTTTGCTTGTCTTATCATTTGTGGTTGTTGCTTTGCTCCTTTGTTGCTTTCTTATGTTCCTCCTATTACCACGCAGCAAAATTCCCCCAATATCTTTTTTCCCACGCCCACTTTCGTATTGAGCAGTTTATCTGCTCTATCCTTCCGCCGATTAACCTCGAGTTGATTATCTCATCTGGGTATTTCCCCTTCTTGTGGACCTTTTTCCTCCTTTCCCCATCTTCCTCAATATCTCAGGTTTTATTTTGTCTATTCCTTCTGTCTTTATCCTATCTCTATATTATCAAAGTCTTATACATTGTCCTCGTTCGCTTGTCTTATCATTTGTGGTTGTTGCTTTGCTCCTTTGTTGCTTTCTTATGTTCCTCCTATTACCACGCAGCAAAATTCCCCCAATATCTTTTTTCTCACGCCCTCTTTCGTATTAAGCAGTTTGTCTGCTCTATCCTTCCTCCGATTAATTTCGAGTTGATTATCTCATCTGGGTATTTCCCCTTCTTGTGGATCTTTTTCTTCTTTTTCTCCTCTTCCTCAATATCTCAGGTTTTATTTTGTCTATATTCTCTCTGTCTTTATCCTATCTCTATATTATCAAAGTCTTATACACTGTCCTCGTTTGCTTGTCTTATCATTTGTGGTTGTTGCTTTCCTCCTTTGTTGCTTTCTTATGTTCCTCCTATTACCACGCAGCAAAATTTCCCCCAATATCTTTTTTCCCACGCCCACTTTCGTATTGAGCAGTTTATCTGCTCTATCCTTCCTCCGATTAATTTCGAGTTGATTTTCTCATCTGGGTATTTCCCCTTCTTGTGGATCTTTCTCTTCTTTTTCTCCTCTTCCTCAATATCTCAGATTTTATTTTGTCTATTCCCTCTGTCTTTATCCTATCTCTATATTATTAAAGTCTTATACACTGTCCTCGTTTGCTTGTCTTATCATTTGTGGTTGTTGCTTTGCTCCTTTGTTGCTTTCTTATGTTCCTCCTATTACCACGCAGAAAAATTCCCCCAATATCTTTTTTCCCACGTCCTCTTTCGTATTAAGCAGTTTATATGCTCTATCCTTCCTCCGATTAACCTCGAGTTGATTTTCTCATCTGGGTATTTTCCCTTCTTGTGGATCTTTTTCTTCTTTTTCTCCTCTTCCTCAATATCTCAGATTTTATTTTGTCTATTCTCTCTGTCTTTATCCTATCTCTATATTATTAAAGTCTTATACACTGTCCTCGTTTGCTTGTCTTATCATTTGTGATTGCTGCTTTGCTCCTTTGTTGCTTTCTTATGTTTCCTCCATTACCACGCAGAAAAATTCCCCCAATATCTTTTTTCCCACGCCCTCTTTCGTATTGAGCAGTTTATCTGATCTATCCTTCCTCCGATTAACCTTATTTAGCGCCCTCCCCTCCCCCGCACTGTGGAGAAGGAAAACTAGCATTCTGTTATTAAGGAACTATTGTAAATAAGAGTAAGGAGGCTGTGGTTAAAATAATATATAAAAGAAAAAAAATTACCTTTATCACTCCTGTTGGTAATAAATTCAGGCACGTATTTCGGCAACTAAGTTGCCATCTTCAGTTTCTTTTATGTAAAGAAATGCGATAGGACATCTGACATTTTTTTCTTTGGTTTTCTAAAAACGATTGCTCCGAACGCTATAATTCATTATTTCCTATAAGTTAGATGTGTCCCTCGACTATTTAACGAAGGCGACGAAGATCTGTCGACGTAATAACAAGAGTTATCCTAGGGTGTCGAAGTTCTCTCTATCAACGACAGGGAAAACGTCAACTTAAGAAAGATTGATGGGCGTACATCGAGGAAGTGAACGCGCATTTCTCACGAGAGAATAGTTTTTTTCTTCTTCTTCTTCGTCCCGAATCCGTCGTTTATTCGACGAAAGACTCGAGATAGTTCGATATTCGGACGAGAAGAACTTAAACGATAAAACTTTTTCTAAAAAAGCGATTCGGCGACATCTATTGTTTTTAGATGAGAATTTTATTAGGGCCATTAAATAAGACGAAATGGCCGTCGTCAGTGCCGTTTTATTACGCGGGTCGGGATTCGAATATTACCGCTCGTAAAGTCGACGGTGTAAATTAGCGAGTGTCAAAGTTTTGATATCGGAAACCGATAAAATTTGATGGTCGCCTGCGGCGAAAGCGGGAAAGAAAAAGAAATTTCCACGTCCATTCGGATACCGGTCGTAAACTTGATTCGTGTTTCCCCATGAAATAATGCCAGTTTGGTTTAGATCAAACGATTCGTTCGAAAGTTCGTTTTTTTTTGTCTGCTAGTTTTCACCTGTAAGGTTCTATAAACGCGCGTCTTGTTCGCTGTATATAGACTGTTCTTTCAGCGAACAAGACGCGCATTTATCGAACTTTACAGGTGAGAATTACCAAGCCAGAAAAAAAAGATAACCAAAATTTCCACCTTTCTTCTGCGTTTATTGTTCCATTGTAGTTTGGCAGAAAGTTCGTTATTTTTCCTATGAAATTCCTAACTTATTCCAAGCGTATACTTAATCGAATTTTAATAAACATCCTCTACTTACGTCTACTATATTTACATGCACAGAATGCATATGAAAAAGCTTTTACTCAAAATTGAATATCCATCGCTCGGGGAAGCGCTTCGTGACCGGAACGCTGAAAGCAACGTCCTCCCATCACGTCGATTAATGTCCCATTAATTACATAGAAAGGTTTTAAATTGATCAGCGTGCCGTTTAGCTTATGTAATAATCACAGGGGAAGAAGGAGCCTGTTTTGAAAAATAAATGCGGTTTGGTGGGATTTTAGGGTATTTTCTCTGTTATGTTGGCTAGACTTTAAAAAAATGTAGTGTTAAGTTAGTAACTAAGTAAGTTACAAAATGTCCGCCAAATACTATGGAAGTGTTTTTAGTTTAACTGTAAACAATCACATACAATGAAAAAGTGTAAGTGAAAACATGGTGTCAATAAAACCTCTCAAACATGAAACTTTCTCAATCAAATACATATATACCGTGTGTCTCCGGATTGACTTCACTATAGGTATAATTAATCCAAAATTTTGGAATCTCGTATTGATGTTTTGGGATACCAGCCTGCTTGGTCTGAAAAGAATTTCATGCACATTTTTTACTTTTTAAAATCCAATATGGCCGTGACAACTGAGAGAAAATCATTTTATGTTGAAGTAAAGCGCCATTTCGGTCAATAATACGGCAAGTTGTTATTAAGAAAAGTTGTTCAGAATAGGAAATTGTGTCCACATGCAAAATTTCACAAATATCATTAGAATTTAAATTTTCTCAGGTGATGAAGTAAAAAGAAATGGAAGAACCTCAGGGATAGCTATATGCGACATATAAAGGCAAATAAAATCAAAACTGGTCAAGCTGCAAAAAGGGGGTAAAAATGGCAATGGTCCGGCCAAATGGAAGCATTCCGCCCTTTTTGCCGTCGGCAAAAACATCTTCAAATGTTCCTGATATTCCGGAAAGTCGAGAAATTATTAGTGATATTAATGACAGCAATTGTTCTCAAACTATTGAAAGTGGGGAGCACAGAGAATCACAATTTCAAAATGAAAACTCAGACAATCATACAGTAGATATAGAAGAAATAGTTTCTGAAGATTCAGCTGTCTCCGATTTACGAGCAAGTTTAACTCCGGCACCCTAAGTACTACCAACACATCATTTGTAACAACCATTTCGTCAGTAAATAGAAAGGGAAGTAAAAGCGAACCCCCTTCTTCTATAAACAGTTTACTTGCATATTTCCAGAACAAAAAAAGGCCCGAAATTGAGGAAACCGAAATGCTATTTATAGCTCATACGAAAACAGTGAAAAGATTTTCTAAAAAACGTCAAGCCATAGCAAAAATGGAGGTTGCTAAAATTATTATGGAACAAGAACTTTTAGATATTGAAGAACAGTCTTCATCACACCAAAACGAGGACTCATTTCGTCCTTTTAGTTCAACTAGTTCTACCACATCTACTTATAACACTGGAAAACAGCATGTCTGTTGCATGAGATTTTACATGAATCTGAATAATTTTTCCACGCTGATTTCAAAAATATATGCCGTTTTCATGTAGCAGCTCTAGTTTTGGAGTTATGAAGTGACAGGATTTTTCATTGAAAATGCACATAGTTTAAGTTTAAAAAATTTATTAAATATATTTATTCTGAATAAAATTTCCTTTTTTGGATTTTCTAGAGTGAGATGTTATATGAGTACTATTTTGAATGCTCCAACAATAATCAGCCATCATATGTTCATTCCAGTGCCCCCGATACCTCTCCTCCATAGTGCGAATATCCTGGTGAAAGCGCTCTCCTTGTTCCTCGCTTAGGTCACCGAGATTTTCAGGAAAATAGTCTAGATGGCTGTGAAGGTAGTGAAGCTTAATACTCATGTTGCATCCAAGCCGCTGGAAGTGTATCAGCAACTGTTCAACGTGCTGAATGTAGCCGTCACATTTCCTATTGCCCAAAAAATTTCTCACTATCCAAACAAACTCTTCCCATGCACATTTCTCGACAGCTGCCATATGGTTGATGAAAATTTTATCATCTATCAACTTCCTGATTTGTGGGCCATCGAAAATACCACCTTTGATTTTCTCACTACTCAATTTTGGAAACACTTGTACAATGTATTTGAAACATTCGCCATCTTTGTTAAGAGCTTTTACGAACTGTTTTATCAACCCCAGTTTTATATGCAAAGGAGGCAATATAATTCGATCTCTGGATACTAGTGGAATATTAATTACATTTTGCTTACCGGGAATCAAAGCCTCCCTAGAAGACCAGTCTCTTTTTGTCCAGTGCTCAGCTTTCGCTCGGCTGTCCCATAAGCATAGGAAACAGGGATATTTTGTGTAGCCACTTTGTTGGCCCAGGAGAAAATTTACCATTTTCAAATCAACACATAAAACCCAGTTATGTTCCTTGTACATGATTTTGTCGAGAACTAAAGATATTGTAGGATATTCTTCTTTAACCTTTGTAGAATGAGCAATCGGTAAGGAACCAAGTTTGTTACCATTATGTAAAAGTACACATTTCAAACTTCGTTTTGACGAATCAATGAACAACCGCCACTGATTTGGATTATACTCTTTTAATCCCATTGCATTAATTAGGCCCGGAATATCAGTACAAAACACAAAATTATCTTTTTGAGTAAAGATAGGAAGTAAATCCTTTTCCCTGTTACGGTAGTACGATATCTTCGTTCCTCTGGTCAACAAATTTCTTTCTTTCAATCGGGAAGCTAAAATTTCTGATGCCGTTTTAGAAAGTCCAAGGTCCCTGATCCAGTTATTTAGATCATCTTGATTTAGTGGTCGGGGACTACCGTAGCAATCAAAATCACTGTCGCTACCACTGTCGTCGTTTTCGGTTTGTCCGCTGCACTGGTCTGAATTTTGCGAAGATGTACATGGGTGCTGTGGTGTTGATGTGTCACTAATACTCAAGACTGGTTTTATGGCAGATTTTAAGTTTGGATATATCCACTTAGAGCAATTTTTATGGTTTATTCCTATGATTTTCGTTACACAGAAATAACAGTCGTCATGATGGTTGGATGGTTCACGCCAAATCATAGGAGCTTTGTACTTAAAAGTGGGTCTTTTTTTGTTTGCCCACAGTCGCAAAGATTCAACACATGTTTTACATACCAAACTTGGTATCCAAGGTTTAGCGTTTGACGGCAACGGAAACCCAAAGTAGTCCAAGTATGCCTTTTTCACAAAGTCCGACACATTTAAACGAAATTTTTGGAACATATATTCTCCACAAATAACACAAAAACAATCAGGATTATTTAAACACGTCCTTCTTGAGGAAGACATACTGAAATTTATAAAGGAACTAGTTAAGTTACATCGCTATCGATAGAAATTATCGACTACTTATGTAAATTTAAGACGGTACCTGTATCTCACTAACTAGAGCTGCGACAAAAAATGTGAGGTTAGATTTGAAATCAGTGCACCCAAATTAGTAAACAACAGTAGAAAAACTTTATGCAACAAAAAAAGTGTTATTTTGTTTTTCTGTGTAATCAGTGCATATCACCAATATATACTTTGTTGGATACTTCACAAAATCAATCTTTGAATACCTTACAGCCAGCAAATCCTTCAGATGACAACAATTTCGTTTCAAATTCTTTTCAATTATTCAATCCTACTAATAAGTAGGTACTTAATAAAGACTATTTTTTTGTGTTTGTATTAATATATGTATTACGTCTAAATTTTTTTATAAAATTTAAATAAAAAATGTAAAAAATCTTACTTATCTTAGCGTAATTGCAAGTCGTTCTTCTGCTGATATAGCTTCACGGTAATTAGTCTCTTTTTTGTAACATCTTCTTTTATAAAGTTTAAAATTTCATCAAAATTTTCACTAGACATTCTAAAATATAGACAAAATCGTTTTTCATCTTGCCGAAGTTGAGGCATCAGTGTGTGGAATTCTCCGAAGTCCTTACACTCTAAGTTAATTTCGTGAACCCATTTTCTTTCTTTTTCCTCCTATAAAAGAAATAATATTAAAAAACAGCACCTATAAAAATTAAAATACTAAAAATACAAACCTTGAATTTTCCTCAGCTTCTAAAGCAAGAAATAGCGCTGCTTCTTCTTCGTCCGATGAGGAATACATTTTCGCGTTGCTAGCATCAGAAATTGACGCGTTGGTGTGGGTATCACGAGAATTCGCCGTGTCGCAGGTAAGGCGAAATTTATTCGCAGCGAATGTTTCGCGTTGGTTTGGGGAATCCTTTAAGCGCTTTTCGATCTTGCCCAAATTAATTTGAGGAATTGAAGTTATATGACTCATTTGCGACCATCTTCTTCGATTCACAGCACAAATCTTTCAACTTCTCGCAAAATCTCGGGGTATAATATTATTGTTAGTAAATTTATTCAACTCCTACATTTATCACCTTCGGAAATATTTTCGTTCTAAATCACATTGTTGCCCAATTTATCGTACGAAAGTAACGGATGATCCCGGTCGGAAAAAACTTCATAAAATAACGGGATAGATAAATTTCGTCGATATGTCCATCCCGAGGATATAAACGGGAGATTTTTCATGCCGAACATCGGGGGCTTCGTATTTCGCCCCCCTCTCTATCTGTTATTTTTAAGAATCGGAAAATCGGGATGCCAATCGATAGATATACGGCGATAATTTATGATATTTGCCTCGAGAGTATGATTAAAAGGACGGAGCCGACGGAGAGATTCGAACCGGCGCCGTGCGCCGGTAAACGAGACATTTGTCTTATGCTGCATGGTTTATCTCGTTAGTTGACCGTTAAAAATTATTTGAAGGAAGAAAAATAGCACGCTTTTCTCGAGAGCCAAAATTTTTATAATCACGGATCATTGGCATATGGAAATTGTGCTCACTTACAAGGGAAGATCCCGAACCCGGAAATTCAAAAAAATTTGAAACTTTGGGAACATATACAACATATATAGGTGTGCTATACGCAATTTTTTTTTTTGTGCCGACATTCACTTTGAAGGGGTGAAACACCCCATCGAAAATTGACGGATTTTCAATTTTCTCCACACAACTCCAATAAAAAGAAAGATAGAAGATAGGTGTAAATGCAATAGTTGCAGCATACATCAAGATCTTTCAAAATATGTGACTATCATATATACAGAGTGTTCCGTTAAGCCTTGCGCTTATACTGCAGATGTTTTTGTAACAATACAAAGAAAAGTTTGAGATATAATTTGTGTGACTTTTAATTCTGCTTAAAACTATGTAGGGTGTTCTAATGCACAGAGTGTTCCAGAAGTAAATATCACCCTATCCTTGGTTATATCTAACAGAACTTCATATATTATATTATAATATATATGTATATATATTATTAAATACTTATTGCAAGGAATGATCTCAATCCCGCAAATTTAAAATATGAAATTTGAGAATATGTAGAGCACATATAGAGGTGCGATACGAATTTTTGCTGCAAAGTTAATGAAATTTACTGTATATCTTTGCGGTACTATATTTATTAGATAAGACATTGTTTTGTGTGATAATAACATCCAAAGTATTGGTTTTGGAAATATGTAGAAGACATATGTAATGCGCAATTTATTAATTTGATTTAATCACTCGCTGTTGTAAGAGGAAAAGGTTAGTTTTTTAGACCAAAGTTATATCTTACAATTAATCGATTTTATTAAGCGATAACAAATATATCAATATTTTTAACATTTTAAGCAATACAAATATTGATAAGAACATCAATATAATTTATATGTGATTAGCTGATTAGTCATAAAGTATAAGATATATAGGAAATTTTGTAGATAACACTTTGCATCTTTTGGTCATATTTATTATGTAGTGAAATACTGGCAAATGAATAATTATTCTGTATGGTGATGAAATTCTTCAAAGAAATGTTTAAAACATAGGAATTCGTTGCACCACGCACATCGTAAGATGGCCTGGGCACCGCATATGGAACAGCTAGCAGGATGTATAAAATCCTGTTGTCTAAAAGCAAAAGCTACCGGATTTTCAAACTTATTTGGTTTTTGATCAATGTATCCACTTTTATACCAAGCATAGGCAAATACATCGTGATACTTTGGTGCCGAAAGTTGGTTGTGAATAAGGGACTGTAATTTGATAACATTATTGCGTTCATGCAATACAATATCATAACCAAACAGTAGCAGAAGATCGGAAAATTTTCTTACAAAATTTTTCCATATGCGGAAACCATATACATCTAGTGGTTGTATCATTGCCGTAGTTTTTTCGGTATCGTCAATATTTCAACATGCTTGTTTGATGGTATACTCTTTTGCAATGTAGTAGGACAATGACCAGTCCAAGAGTCCAAGAATAACACGCTCTGAGCTCCCACATTTGGCACATACACACGGGTGAACCATTCATTAAACAGTTCTTTTGTTAATTTTCCCGACGTTGAAGCCCTTACATAAACATTCCACGGTTCAAACAAAGACTGTGTTACACGCGGACCGAAACTACTACTTTGTTCTTTCATGACAATAAATAGAGGGGAAAGAAGTTTTCCAGAAGCTGATATTGTGGGAAGTATGGTATAACTATGTGTTGTTGCGGATATTGACGGCACAACTGCTGTAACCCTTTTTGAACCTTGCACAGCTAACGTGCGACCAGAATGAAGCTCTAGATTAAAGCCACTTTCATCGGCATTGAATGTATTATCTTCTCCGACTTGTTTTATGTGATCTTTTACATGGCTAACAAATGTTGAAGCGATTTCATTCAGCTTTTCGGAATCTGTACCATATGATCGCGTAATAAATTTATTTATTTTTCTTGAAACTATTCTATACGCTTTCTTAAAATTCCAAACCCAATGCCGGGATGCTTTAAAGTTTTCTAAATCTATTCCTTGATTAGCTTGCAAAGCCCATCTTTGAATGTCCAAATCATGAATAATATCACCCGAATCAATACTCTCTACAAACTTATTATAAACGGATTCCGAAATTTGTAGCAATTTTTCCCGTCGTGTGCCTCCCCGGTTTACTGTTTCTTCCCATCTAGAACAAATAAAAGAAAATAAAGACAAATCGTTGTTATATTAAATGGAGTTCACTGTTTACCTGTACAATTGTTGGAGAGTTGAAACTTTTCGAAATTTTTTTGGACGGTTGCTAACGTAAGTCGCTTCGTTTTCCCACTTTTCCAGTATTCAAGAGCTTTGGTTTTATATTCCAAAGTGACAATACCGCCTTCTTCTGGAACACACTGTTCGTCTTCAGCTTCCATCGCTTCTAAAATTTCTTCGCGTGTAGGTGCGTATACATCATCTACGAAGTCTACGGAATGTGGTCTAACTAGATTCAAAAATTCTAGTGTTGTGTCAACTTCTGGCGAAAATGAAGTATCTTTTTGAACGTCAAGAAGCATATCCTTTATTATGTCGTGTAATTCCACTTCGTGGTTATTCACAGGTGTTGGATTATTCTTATTGGCAACGTCAAATGTTACCATGAGCAAGCGAATTACATTTAAAGTATTTACGACAACCATTTTCAGCACCACAGGTTTGTTACACAGTCAAACAACAAATAGTATTAATGTCAGTTGGGAAATTTATATAAGCAACGTTATCATTTATCATTGCATTTGGTTGATTATTGCGTTTTTATAAAAACATGTTTACACCATTAGATAAAAACTTCGAATATTATTATCACACAAAACAATGTCTTATCTAATAAATATAGTACCGCAAAGATATACAGTAAATTTCATTAACTTTGCAGCAAAAATTCGTATCGCACCTCTATATGTGGTTTACATATTCTCAAATTTCATATTTTAAATTTGCGGGATTGAGATCATTCCTTGCAATAAGTATTTAATAATATATATACATATATATTATAATATAATATATGAAGTTCTGTTGGATATAACCAAGGATAGGGTGATATTTACTTCTGGAACACTCTGTACATTAGAACACCCTACATAGTTTTAAGCAGAATTAAAAGTCACACAAATTATATCTCAAACTTTTCTTTGTATTGTTACAAAAACATCTGCAGTATAAGCGTAAGGCTTAACGGAACACTCTGTATATATGATAGTCACATATTTTGAAAGATCTTGATGTATGCTGCAACTATTGCATTTACACCTATCTTCTATCTTACTTTTTACTGATGTTGTGTGGAGAAAATTGAAAATCCGTCAATTTTCGATGGGGTGTTTCACCCCTTCAAAGTGAATGTCGGCACAAAAAAAAAATTGCGTATAGCACACCTATATATGTTGTATATATTCCTAAAGTTTCAAATTTTTTTGAATTTCCGGGTTCGGGATCTTCCCTTGTTAGTAAACTTTTGCGCGGTTACCCGTTAGCTGCTCATTAACGAGGGTGTTGTGTCTGAATGAAGTAAATCAATTCACACACCTTCACACGCCAACTTAATATTGTGTGAATAATTTCGTTTGTCTTGTTTTAAAATATTTAATCGTAAACAAGATATATATATATACAATATTTACAATGGACAAGTATTTCTGACAAGTGTTAATACATCGAGTGTTCGTTCAAATCTGCTGTGTAAAAAAGTATGTAGCATATTTACGGGGGAGAAAGCGCAAATATTTCTCTCTTCCCGGGGTTGTATGCCCGGAGCAGGTATAAGCTGTCCCAAAAGCACCGTAAACGTAACTGTACATCGGATGATGTTTTAACGAAATATCTTTGCGACGCAACAGAGGGTCATCCAGATTTTATTAATTGTGGGGAAGGTTACCGTAATGAAAAACGAAGGTAGTTTGCTAGCATTTTATTTTATGTTGCACGTTTTGTTCGTCCTCATTCACTCATTGCCTCATACACTTTTTACGAGTGTTCCTATTTTATGGGGGACGGTTCGAATGTTGTAGGAGTTTGGTTCTAGCTCAGTTCAAACCTAAATTGGGTTATCTGCACCACTTTCTTAGAGTCAGGGTTATATTTCATAAGCTGCAGAATCATATTTCCTCTTTGATTGCCCTAAAAAAGTGGTGCAGGCAATCCAGAAAACTTTCTTTATTTTCTATAAAACTTTTTCGGGTTATTTCCTATTTAATATCGACGATTCCCTGCCAATTTCTGCAGGAAAACTGAAAGTAGAACGGGAATACAAACCAAATAAAAGGAAATAAAGAAAATGAAAAATTTGCAGTTTGAGTTCTAGTAAGTCTAATTTCAGCGAGAAATTCGCATTTATTCCATTTACGTTTACGACTTCCAGTTACACCGCGACGATATAAATTCGTACCTATATACATACGTCGTTAATTCTTTTTTTTTTTTCTTGTAACTGGCGAGATAAAAAGTCAAACGCGAGGTTTCCGTTTTGCATGGAACCGGCGTTACCAGCCGCAAATTTCGCCGAACAATACGGCGGTCGTTAGAAAAATGAACGGGAAACGTGAAAAAGGGCAGCTACGCGGAAAATAATTTCTCTCGAGTGTACACAAGGGCGAATTAGGTCGGCTCAATAGCGATAAAATTCTCAGTCGGTGGTCTCTAAGTCAGAGAGGAATAACGACGTTTGTAAAACACGTTGCCAAATTCGAGTTCTGATTCGGGTCGAATTGATCTTAGACTTCAAATCAATCTCTAAGAAGTTGAAGTAATCGAATTTTTCGTATATTACTTCCAAATCCGAAGTGAACATCTTCCAAATCAAGCGAGGGTGTGTATTCTTGAAAATAATTCTGATATGGTTCTAATTCTGACAAAATTGCTTCTGTGATGGAGAAATCCCAAAAGGACATCAGGTGATGTGATATTTTTTATATTTATTCGAAATTTGGAGTGGTTATCTTCAAAGTCGTGGACAGAAAATATATAAAGGAAGCAGTAAAGGAGAAGAAAGCAGCATGGAAATCTGACATAAATGCAAAAGATGTAAGAAATTACGAGGAATACAAGAAAAAGGGGAAAAGGGTGAAGGAATTAATAAGGGTAAGCAAAGAAAAATCCTGGAGAGAATTTGGAGAGAAAATTACTAGAAACTACCAAGAAAAGCTCTTCTATGGAGCGATAAAAAATATGAGGAAGCCAAAACAATATACATTGAAGAACATGAAGGATGAAAACGGTAAGATAGTGACTGAAGAAGACAGGATAATGGAAGTATGGAAAAGATACTTTCAGACACTACTACAAACAGAAGGAGATAAAAATACACAACTAGAGCGAATATATCAAGAAGAGAATTTTATAGAAGGGCAGGTACAACAGGACATAACAAGGGAAGAATTAAAAAAGTCATACAGCTGATGAAGAACGGAAAGGCACCGGGACACGACGAAATTACTGTGGAAATGATAAAGGGACTTAGTGTACTAGGATTAAAACAACTACTGCAACTACTAAACGAGGTCGGAATGGAGAAAGTGACACCCGAGGATTGGAGAATAGGAATTATATGCCCAATTTACAAAAAGGGAGATAGTCAACAGTGTTCAAATTACAGAGGCATAACCCGGGGTAGCACAGTAGGGAAATTATATGCAAGGATATTAGAAAGTAGACTTAGGAATGAAATAGAACATACATTAGAAGAAACACAATGCGGATTTAGGAAGGGACGAGGGACTCAAGATCAAATATTCATTTTAAGACAAGTAATAGAAAAAGCAATAAAAACAGGCAGAGAAATACATATATGCTTCATCGATATAATAAAAGCATTCGAGCGTATAAGGAGAAATGATGTATGGAGAACGTTAGAGACAAGAGGTGTGAATGAGGAATTAATAGAGTGTATAAAGAGCACATACTACAGAACAAGAAACTACGTTAGAGTAAGAAACGAAAAATCGGGGACGTTTATGTGTAGAAATGGACTAAAGCAAGGCTGCGCGCTGAGCCCCTTATTATTTAATATAATGTTGGACGAAGCGATTAAGAAGTGTAAACACCAACTGAAGCCATATAATGTAGGATACTTGAAAATGGAGAAAATACAAATAACTGAGTTAAGCTATGCGGACGATATGGTGATATTATGAAAAACGGAGAGACATCTGCAAGAAAATGTCAATATAATAAATGAACAATTAAAAGAGATAAACATGGAAGTTAATATAGACAAAACAAAAACAATGGCAATAAGCAGAGAAAGTCTAACACATAACATAAAAATAGAAGGACGTAGAATAGAACAAACTAACGCGTTTAAATACCTGGGAGGGATTATTAACAGCGAGGGGTCATTAGAAGATGAAATAAATGATAGAATATCAAAAACTGCAAAACTTTACAACATGATAAAAACACCATTCTTAAACAACAGAGAAATACCAGAGATTGTAAAGGCAGAAGTGATCCGCAAGGTAGTGAAACCAGTACTGACACACTCATGCGAGTCATGGACTACAAACGAGAGACAAAGAAGTAGGATGAACAGCGTAGAAATGAGGTTCCTAAGACGAATAAAAAATAAAACTAAGTTGGATAGGATAAAGAACGCAGAATACAGAGAGGAGCTTCAAGATAGAGCCAATCCAAATAACAATACAGCAAGGGCAATTAAGATGGCTTGGCCATGTTATAAGAATGGGCGAAGAAAGGTTAGCAAGACAAATATACGAATCAAAAGAAATGGGAAAAAAGGAGAAGAGGAAGACTGAGGAAGACATTATTATTATTATTATTACTTTATTAGTTCAAGTATGATACAAATGTCCATAGAACAGGTCAATACAAAAAAAAAAAAAAAGAATCAACATATACAAATAAAAATATAGTACACGTAAACATAATTAAGCAAAGAAAATAGTCCTTGCTCAGAGACAGGGTGGAGATGAAATCTTTATATTTGTACTTTCAAAATACTCATCAAGAGAATAAAAACATTATTCCGCAAATAATCGCCCAATGAGACCCGGAACACTCTCAAGCCACCATTTAAATTAATCTCAGCGGGCAAGTTATTAAAAATTCTCATACCCATATAAACAGGTGAATTAAAAGTACATTTATATTTGCAAAACGGCATATAAAAGTTATCTTTGGATCTTGTGTTACAACCGTGCTTATCCTTAACCCTACCTAGACTATTTCTATTTTTGAAAATATACAACGAGACATTATAAATGTAGATGTTTGTCAAAGTCAGAACGCCAAACTCCTTAAAAATACCTCTGCAGGTGTGCCCGCTAGACAGGCCAAAAATGATTCGTAATAATTTTTTCTGAAGTGTAAAAACACTCCACGCAGCTGCAGATAACCCCATAAACATATGCCATAGCCTAAACGGGAAGCAATCCAGGCATGATAAACAGACAACATCTGTCCAACACGCAGCACCTGTTTAAGATTCCTAAACATGTAACACATTGAGTTCATTTTATTAATTAAATTAGCACAATGAGCCCTCCAGCTAAGACGCTCGTCGAAAGTTATTCCCAGAAACATCTTTTCATTAGAACTCAATAAAGAAACTCCGCCAATAGAGACTGCCAGACTATCATGGAATCTAACAGCATTAGATCTAGCAACATTTAATAATAAAAAATTCTTTTGGCACCATGTTGCAAACTCGGACAGGACGCGCTCACACCTTCCAAGCAGGAACTCATCATTCTTGTCCGAAAGCAGAAGACAATTATCGTCGGCATACATTATTAGGAGGTTATCGTCGAAAAGACTTCCCAACTCATTACAGAAGAGCAGGAACAAAATGGGTCCAAGCACAGACCCGTGAGCAACCCCCAGAGAATTAACTCTTGTATCAGAATTTATTGTAACCAACAGTCCGTCCACAATACACCTTAAACTCACGTACTGCCTTCTCTCCACCAGAAAAGATGTGACCCAGTCATGAGACACCCCCTGAAGCCAAAATCGTATAAATTGCCCAGTAGAAGCCCATGGTCAACGCAATCGAAAGCCCGGCTGAGATCACAAAAGATTCCCACAGGGTAATCCCCCAGCTCAATATAATCGAGCAAGCGCTCATAGAACGATATAAGGGCCGTATTCGTTGACCTGTTACTACGGAATCCATGCTGTTTATCAGTCAAAATCCCATTATCATCAATAAAACGCATTACCCGATCCAGGAAACAGTATTCAAAAATCCTAGAGAAAACAGACGTCAATGTAATTGGTCTATAGTTAGCTATTTCGCAACGATCATTCTTTTTAAATACGGGGATAACCTTGCCAATCTTCAATTTGGAAGGAGAAACTCTATACAAAAATGACACGTTAACTAAATAAGTTAGCGGTTCACAAAGACGATCCAACACATTTCTAATAACAAACACAGGGATCCCGTCATGGTCAGAAGAGGCCTTAGACTTTAGCATTTGTTGCAACAGTAAAACAGTAAACCAGTTCGTTACAAGTAAATGGCTTTAGAAAGAGAGTTTTGCTGCAAAACCCAAATGAGGTGTTTGCAGCATGTTTCAACCTGGAGAAACCCCCAGAAACACCCACAAACTCATCAATGAAAAAGTCATTGAACATTGTTGCAACATCACTGGGCCGATTATAAACCTTGTTGTCAACAGACAAACTAATGTCCTCCGTACGCCTGGTCTTACCAGTCAGCTCGGTAACAATCCTCCAAGATGACTTGATGGGATTAGAAGACCCTTCAATCCTCCTCCGATAATAACTACGTTTAGTCTTTGATATTAAGGCGGCATGCTTCAACTTAGAAACCCTGCAAGCTTCTTCTAGATTGGGATAGGTGTTTTTGAGTATAAAAAGGTCTTTCAGTTTATTACTTGACTGTCTGACCTCGTCAGTAATCCATCCTTTAACTCGACCGCCGGAAAATTTGCAGTGTTGTCTATACGGGAAATGTACATCAAAGTAGTATAAAAGTATATCCAAGAAGCAATCGAACGCATCGTCCACATTCTCGGAAAGATATACCCTCTCCCACAGTTCACCTCGTAACGCCTCTTTAAAATTCCCTACTGCATTGTCACTGAAAGATCTGCTGGAACCCCTCAAGGAGTCCGCAGAAAAACATTCCCTATCAAGCTCGATGTACACCGTGCGATGGTCAGAAACCATATTATCCGACACACAAACAACCGTCCGAGCAATGTTTGTAAAAACATGATCAATCGTAGTAGTTGAGTGATCAGTTACCCTGGTTGGCCACCAGACTGTTGACCTCATACCGAAGCTCACAAAAAGACTGTTTAGGTCATTGAAGCAATTTTTGTTGCTGTCATTAAAGGAATCTACATTAAAGTCACCAGAAACTATAAAGTCAAAGTTAGGATTATATAGTAAGTCAATTACATGGCTTAACGAATCAAAGAATATGTCAAGATCGCCATCAGGCGACCTATACAGAACAAACAAAACGGTTGTTTTGTTATTACATCTAATTTTGACTCCACATAATTCAAAATGTTTTTCTAAACAGTATTTACTTAAATTAAGATTCGTACAAGTGATGCTTGATTTGTGATAAATGGCCACTCCACCCTGTCTAAAATTCTTTCTACAGTAAAAGCTACACAAATTATAATCCTCTATATACGAACTAAGAATAGAGTCGTCACTACAATGAGTCTCAGTAAAGCACAAAAAGTCAATAATAAAACGATCAATATCGGACTGTAACATATTAATACTTACACTGTTTAAAGATTGAACATTTAGTAACAAAATGCTAGGATTATACATTACTTTACTGATTCCACCCTCCGCGGATTCTTCCGAAAAAAACGACTAATACAGGAACCCCTAAGCCACAAGTTTGGATTCATTGCAGACCTAAAATGTTCTTCAAGTATCGACACTCTAAAAGATGCGTAGATCTCCGGTTTTTTCGCAACAATTGGGGACCTCAGGAAAAGAAGGCACAAGTAGCTTCACCAGGTCCTCCGCCGTTGTATTCACATTCACACGCGATACGTGTAAAACCACCTGTCTGGGAATACCCTTTGACATGGGAGCATGAAGTACGAAGTGCATATGAGGCAAGGGGAGAGAAATGGGAGGATATGAGAGTAAGATGCAGGGAGAGAGAAGAGTGGAGACAAATATGGAAGAGGGAGCCAGGAAACTCAACTCCACACAACCCGACACTTCACGGTCAAACGGGTTTCAGGATTAAGTAAGTAAATAAGTATCTTCAAAGTCACAGGAAGTGTGTAGTTTTGAAGATAACTTCGAGAGGGCTTTAAACGTTAGAAGGATTCGAGTTCTTCTTCTACTTAAATTATTTCTAAAATGGAGAAATACCGAAAGACAGCAAAGATTTAATATTTTCCGATTATTTCTTCCAGATTGCAATCAACATCTTCAAAATCCAGCGAGGTGTGTATTTTTGAAAATAACTCTGATCGGGTTTCGAACGTAAGAAGGATTCGAGTTCTAATCTTGGAGAAATTGCTTCGATAATGGAAAAAGAAACGTTAGCTATTCCATCATATTTTCTACATTTCCTTCAAATTTGAAATGTCCGTCTTCCAAATCAGCCGAATTGTATAGATTTTCAAGATTGCTTTGAAGTAGTGTCCAGCATTAGAACGGTTTGATTTCTGTTTTCGGTTAAATCGTTTCTACGATTGAAAAGTTTCCAAAGACCTCAAACGACTCAATATTTCTTCCACATTTCTTTCGGACTTGACGTCACCATCATCTAAATCAAGCGAGGTGCGTATTGCTGAAGATAGTTCTGATAACTCTTCGAGTTCTAATTCTAACGGAATTGTCTTCGAAATGGAAAAAAGGCGTTAGTTAATCTATCATGTTTTATATTTTTCTGCAAATCTTAAGTGATTATCTTCCAAATCAACCGATATTGTGTGTATTTTTGAAGATGACTCTGGTACGGCTTCGTACGTTAGCGGGATTGAATTTCTGCTCTCGACTAACAAGTAGTTTCTAGCCTCAAAAGACGTCAATTAATTTAACCTTTTTTTCTACATATTTCTTCCAAATTTGAAGCGGTTATCTACAAAATTAATCAAAGTGTGGTTTGAAGAATAGCTCCAATGACGTTTCGAACATTAGGGTAGTACGATTCCTGTTTTTGCTTAAATTGTATTTAGAATTAAACAAATCTTAAAACACGTCAAATTATTTGATATTTTTCCTACACTTCCTTCCAAATTTGAAGTCACCATCTTGAATATCAAGAAAATTATGCAACTACATTCGCAGATGGTTTCAATCACGTTTAGAACTTGTCGAATTTACAAGTTCTGATTTTGAGCGTTTTTTTCTTTAATAAGACAACAACCACTTTTGCATTCTTGCCCTCTTCAAAATCAGGCGACTTGTGTGAATAACTTTTAGAGCGACTCGAGTGATAATTTCCACCGAATCGCCTCTAAGATGAAACCACCTACAAAACCTTCGAAAAAAAAAACGGCG
The DNA here is from genome assembly GCA_038088585.1 of Chrysina gloriosa. Lineage (NCBI taxonomy): Eukaryota > Metazoa > Arthropoda > Insecta > Coleoptera > Scarabaeidae > Chrysina > Chrysina gloriosa. The sequence goes on along the minus strand of CM076088.1, from coordinate 1,892,759 downwards.
ATTTGCCCTTTCGTCTTCTTTCTCTTTTATAATTGCAAGTGAGCATCTTCAAATCTTCAAAATCAAGTGCGTTATGCCGATTTGAACATGGCTCTACTGACATTTGGGACGATTAAAAGTTTAAAGTTTCGACCCTGGCCAAATTGTCTTCCGAGAAAGAAAATCTCGAAAGACCTCAAACGATTAACCATTTTCTTTTTCTGAATCGTCCTCGAAGTTGAAGTCAACATCTGAAGATGTTTTCGAGGACGATCTCAACGTTTGACAGATTCAAGTTTTGATTCCCTTTAAATTGCCTCTTGTATTGAAAGGATCTCGAAAGATGTTGAGCGATCTATCATTGTTTGTCGTATTGTTTCCAAATTCTAAGTATCCATATTTAATACTGATGGAATTGCATAAGTTTGAAGATGCTTACGATGACGTTCTCAACGATCGACAGATCCAAGCTTTGATTTCTTCTAAATTGCCTTTTGTATTGAAAGGATCTCGAAAGATGTTGAGTGATTTACCATTGTTTGTCGTATTGTTTCCAAATTCTAAGTATCCATCTTTAATACTGATGGAATTGCATAAGTTTGAAGATGCTTACGATGACGTTCTCAACGATCGACAGATCCAAGCTTTGATTTCTTCTAAATTGCCTTTTGTATTGAAAGGATCTCGAAAGATGTTGAGTGATTTATCATTGTTTGTCGTATTGTTTCCAAATTCTAAGTATCCATCTTTAATACTGATGGAATTGCATAAGTTTGAAGATGCTTACGATGACGTTCTCAACGATCGACAGATCCAAGCTTTGATTTCTTCTAAATTGCCTTTTGTATTGAAAGGATCTCGAAAGATGTTGAGTGATTTATCATTGTTTGTCGTATTGTTTCCAAATTCTAAGTATCCATCTTTAATACTGATGGAATTGCATAAGTTTGAAGATGCTTACGATGACGTTCTCAACGATCGACAGATCCAAGCTTTGATTTCTTCTAAATTGCCTTTTGTATTGAAAGGATCTCGAAAGATGTTGAGTGATTTATCATTGTTTGTCGTATTGTTTCCAAATTCTAAGTATCCATCTTTAATACTGATGGAATTGCATAAGTTTGAAGATGCTTACGATGACGTTCTCAACGATCGACAGATCCAAGCTTTGATTTCTTCTAAATTGCCTTTTGTATTGAAAGGATCTCGAAAGATGTTGAGTGATTTACCATTGTTTGTCGTATTGTTTCCAAATTCTAAGTATCCATCTTTAATACTGATGGAATTGCATAAGTTTGAAGATGCTTACGATGACGTTCTCAACGATCGACAGATCCAAGCGTTGATTTCTTCTAAATTGCCTCTTGTATTGAAAGGATCTCGAAAGATGTTGAGTGATTTACCATTGTTTTCCGCAGCATCTTCATATTTTGAGGTGCCATCTTTAGAAGTGAAAGAATTGCATAAGTTTGAAGGTGATTTCAACGACCTTATCAACATTTGACGGATTTGAGATTTAATTCTGTCAAAATTGTCTTTCGTATCGAAAGGATCCCGGAAGGTGTTGAGTGATTTAGCATTGTTTACCGTATTGCCATCTTTAACACTGATGGAATTGCATAAGTTTGATGATGATAAGTTTCGATGACATTGTCAACGTTTGGCAGACTCTAGCATTGATTCCTTTCAAATTGCTTCTCGTATGGAGTTGCTTCTAGAATTCAACAATCTCCAAGGAGCCGAAGTGATTTCATTTTTTATATATTTCCTTTGGAATCTGAAGTGGTCATCTTCAAATTCCGACGAAGTGTATATTCTTGAAAATCGCTTTGATAAGGCTTCGAACTTTAAAATTGAGAGAAACACTTCGAAGATGATTCCGATGACCTTCTCAATGTTTGAGCGATTTGAGCTTTGATTCTTTCTAAATTGCTTCTCGTATCGAAAGGATCCCGAATGATCCCTATGATTTACCTTTCTTTCGATATCGTCTCCAAATTTTAAGCTGTCATCTGTAAAAGCGAAAGAAAATCTCGAAAAATGTCAAACGATTTCTTCTGGATCGTCGTTAAAATTGAAGTTGCCGTCCTTGAAAAGTAAAGAGTTAGGTGCGTTTGAAGATCCTACCTCAGATTCATGCCGAATTGCTTCCGAAACGACCAAAATGCGAAAGACGTCGAGCGACTTTACCATTCTTTCTGTATCATCTCAGAAACTAGAAGTCACTATCTTCAAAATCCAGTGAGTTTTTATATGTTTAAAGATGCCTCCCAAATCACGTTTCGAACGTTTACTCGCTATTGGATAAATACATCTTTTTTGATTTTTTATTGTTCCTACTTACTACAGTTATTGTCCCGATTCGTTTGGAATCGAGTAATACAGGCAAAGCAATTTTTTTAAAGACTCTTTCTCCGCAGGACTATTAAGTTTCGGTTCTCGTCGTAAATTTCGACCAAAATGACCACTTCCACAACTTGTTTATAAACAACGCGCGATCGAATCTAAAATATGCGCGCCAAAACGCCCATCACGGTATTTATTTCGAGCAGAAGGAAAGAAAACACATTCTCAAATAACAAATTGTTTTAGAATGAGCCCTATCTAAAATAAACATCGTACTCCGTGTTATTTTTCCTACGTAATTCCCATCATAAAATATCCCGAACCGCTACTAATTTATTTCTATAAATGGCTCCGGTCTATTCTCCGCGCTTATTGCGCGATCCGCCATCTATCGTCGATATTTCGCAACAACCGTGCTTACGACCCGATTTACGTCACATCCTATTTTCTCGTCCTTTAGTTCTAAACGCCTCCACGAGATTCGCCGTCGTCTTTTTGAGGTTAGAAATCCGTTGCCTAGGGTGACGCGTCGCCATAGCAACCGCGCGAGATCTTCAGCATCCGAGGTTGTCATGGTTATAATATAATTAGGGGGTGACTTGATTCTTTTTTTTTTAATATTCTCATTAACTTGGGCACGCTTGTACTTTGCCAGCGTTTAATTTAACTAACACGGAGCAGATTCCTTCGTATTTACGGCGTTTACGAAGTGGCACGTAGAAATTAGCGTCGTAAATCGCGTTTTAGGATCGTTACGGTTATTAAATCGGCAGTTGTAGAAAAAAATTTTAATCATGCTACTAGTCCGCTTTTAACGTTCTGCCGTTTTAAATTGGCACTTAAAGATCGAGTTTATTGCGTTTCGTCGTCGGAGACGTTTATAACGGTTGTTCCGGAGTAAAACGGGCGATATACTCAGTGTAATATAGGGGGATTATACGGGTTAACATGGCGTATGTTGGTGACACTGCTAGCCCCAACGCTTTTCTCTATTTTAGCGGAAATGTGGAAATCGATGTCTTTTTGGTGGAATTTTGGCAGCTCACGAGTTTGGAACTATCGACACGGTGATGGAGATGAATTTTTTTAATCAATGTTAAAAAATTTATGGTCGAATCGTGACCGATATCGATTAGCCTTAAATTATGCATTTGGTGCAGACAATTAGTTATAATTTTACATGGCGGAATAAAATATGGAACGCAAGCAATTGATTCCCAATTAGAGATGAATATACACAAAATTAGCGGTTTACATCAATACACTTATTATTTTCTTTATTTAGATAAAACGTTGTATCCTTTTTTTTAGTTAGGGGTGTCAAGAATTTAAAAGTTGGTAACGCTATGAAGTTGGTAGTAATAAATAGATTGGTTAAATGTCAAAGTGACAGTTGAGAGTTATAGAAAAGTGACAAATATCTAACTTTATTGGATTATACTTGCCTTTCCTTACGATTCGTAAATAATAGACTAATTACCATTGAAATACATATTAATGACTTGAACAGGTAATACAAAGAAAGACAATATGATTCGACATACTGACGTTAATGTAGTTACAAGCTAAATATTAACAGCAGTTTGGCGCGTAATTCAAATAATTCTCTCGATGTGGCAACAAACTTTTATACGGGCGCCTTAGTGTTGTCTTTATTTTCTTTTAACATCCTTAAGTTTTTACTAGTAATACTATACATAAATTAGAGATCAAGCTTGACAAATCTAGACCGTTAAAAATGATAGATATTGGCTAACATAACCTAGAATTTTCGATTTTCTTGAAATCTTTATATATATAATTATAATAACCCTCTATGCACCCATAGCCATAAGGCTATAAGATGATGATAATAATAATAATAATAATAATAATAATAATAATAAATGTCTTTATTGCAGCATAAAGAGAGAGAGAAGAAAAAGAAAAATACATCGCAGATATACAAATAAAAATATACATGTATACACAAAATTAATTAAATTCCTTGAACTAAATTAAATTAATAGTACACCGAAAATATAATAGTACACCGAATTCAACCAATTTTCAAGCGGATTTCAACCAAATTAGATTTCTAACCTCCGTCAAGCCCACCCTGAATTCTCACAATCAGAGTAATCTTACTTTTAGACTTTTAATTCTCCACATTTTTCTCAGACTTTAACCTTAAGAAGAACAATTTCGCAGCAAAAGTTTAAATCCTTTTTAGCATTCGACTATTTTTTAAAAATATGGATATATATATTGATCTAGTGGTTTTCTATAGTTTATTTCCTAAACTATCGATAATGTAGTCAACGACATTTTCGACAACAATGTCAGTTTCCTTCAGATTTTGTCGATTTGTCGATTACTGCTTTAAGATCTATTGCCGGTATATTCTATAATGTGTCTGCTACAATCTATTTATAAACGTTTCTATAACGTGGATAACATTTGTACTGGAGTTTCAAAATGTTCAATAGGATTTGACCATTTGATAATTAATACGGTTGGTAGCATTGACTTAGCGGTTTTTAACAGTCTATTTTGTAATTTGTCTATAATATAAATCATCGTTTCGTTAAAATTTAAAATTTTGCTTAGAATTTGATCATTCTCCACTGCTCTTGTAGGATCTATTCTCTGAATTGTCTGTGATGTGTCTTCTACAATCTATTTACTAATGTTTCTATTACATGGATAATAGCCGATAATAGACGTTTCGAAATTTTGACTAGGATTGGACTGTTTCGTCAATTAATACGGATAGCAGTATTAATTAAGCAATTTTCTACAGTCTATTTTCTAAACTGTCTATAATGCAAGCGATCTTCAAGTTATCGATGTAATTTTTTTGTTTAGAAATTTTCTATTCCGTGTTTTCTACATTCTATTTGCTAATGTTTCTATTATATCGACATTCGTATTACTGAAAGTTCGAAATATTAACTAGGATTGGATCGTTTTGCCAACTAATACGGATAGCGTATAGCAGTATTAATTTAGCGCTTTTTATTGTCTATTTTCTAAACTCTCTGTAATGTAAACGGTCTTTTGGTTAACAATGTCAATTTCTTTTGTTTAGATTTTAACTATTTTCCACTGTTTTTGTAGGATTTAGTGTCGACATTTCCAGTGAGCTTTTCTACAATCTATTTTTTAAAGTTTCTATTACATAGATAATAGCTTCTCTGCAGCTTCCGGAGAGCTGTCTTTCATTTAGCGAGGCTGGGTCCCGAAGGATTGATAAGCCCCTCGGTCCACCGCTAAGCGGCCCAAAATCTAGCCGCCAGATAGTATGTTGGGAGCGATCCGATCGGGTCCTTCACTAAGAAGACGTCCTCGGCGATCTTCTTGTTATCAATCTATTTTTCTTTTGTCTAGAATTTGACCGTTTTCCACTGCACTTGTAGGATCTATAGTCTGAATTTTCTGTGACTTGCGTGTTACAATCCATTTGCCAAATTTTCTATTACCTAGATAACAGTCTTACTGACGTGTCAAAATTTTGACCGGGAGATTTGACCATTTTCCAAGTAATACGAAGAGCACCATTGATTTAGCGGTTTCCTAGAGTCTATTTTGTAAACTGTCTATAATATAAACGATCTCCTAGTTAATAATGTCCTTTTCTTTAAGCTTTTGATCATTCTCCACTGCTCTTCTATGGGTCTATTATCTGAATTTTCTATGATGTCTCTTCTACAATCTGTTTCCTGAAGTTTCTATTGGATAGACGATAGTCTTAGTGAAGTTTCGAAGTTTTGACTAATTGTAAGATTTGGCCATTTTTCAACTAACACGGATAGTAGCATTGATTAACGGCATTCTACAGTCTATTTTCTTATTTGTCTATAATGCGAACCACCTTCTCATTGGAATGTATTTTCTTGTTTGGAATTTGACCACTCTTCATCACTCTTTTAGAGTCTATTGTTTCAATTATCTATGATGTGTCTTCTATAATCTATTTGCTGAAATTTCTATAACATGGGTAACATTTTTTACTAAAGTGTCAAAATTTCTGTTAGGATTTGACTATTTGCCAACTAATACGGGTTGCAGCATTGATAACGACATTCTCGTCTATTTCTTAAACTGTTTATAATTTAAATGATTTTCTCGATAGAACCATCAACATTCGGCCATTTTCCATCACTTACTTAAAGTCTATTGTGAGTGTTTTCTGCGACTTGTACTTTGCAATCTATTTCCTAAAATTTCTATAACGTAGACAATATCTTACTGAAGTTTTTACTAGAATTTTACCATTTACCAAGTAATTGATTTGGGGGCCTCATTCCATCTATTCTGTAGTGTATCTATAACGTAAACGATATTCTAGTTAACAATGTAATCGTTGTTAGAATTTAACAATTTTCTTTCCGACCATTTTCGAGTCTATTGTCTAAACTTTATATGAAGTGAATCATCCGCTATTGTTAGAAATCTAATTTTCGCTAAATTTCAATATTTTACTGATAAGGCAGACAGTACCTACTGCTTTTTAACGCCTTCTTACAGTCTATTATTTCAGCTTTATGTAATGCGTACGAATTTTTCGTTTGCAATACCGAAGTTTCCTTTGGCGGTCCTCTAGAATCTATTTTTTGAGGTTAAAGGCCAGTAGCAGTCTATTACTTGTAATTTCTATAATTTATACGAATACATATTCCTAGTAATGTCAAAATTTCTGTTGCTTAATTATTTTGGAACTAAGATGAGCATCAGCATTGTATATAGGTTGCTTTGCAGTCTACTGTTTGATCTATCTATAAGGTGGACGATTTTCCTGTTAGTAGTGTATTTTCTTCGTTAGTATTTCATTGTTTCTCAACGAACACGGCCAGTGGCATTAAATTAGTGTTTTTTCGCAGTCTATTACTTGAAATTTCTATAATTTGTACGAATATATTTTCCTAGTAATGTCAATAAATTTTAGCTGTTTAATTACTTCGGAACTAACATGGGCGATAGCATTGCATTGAGGTTCTTATGCAGTCTACTGTTTGAGCTGTCTATAAGGTGGAAGAATTTTTTTGTTAGTAATGTCAATTTGTTTTGTTAGTATTTCATTGTTTCTCAACTAACACGGCGAGTAGCATCGAATTAGCGGTCTTTCGTAGTCTATTGCTTGAAATTTCTATAATCTGGATGAATACATATTTCTAGCAATGTCAAAATGTTTGTTGTTTAATTATTTCGGAACTAACAAGGGCAATAGCATTACATTGAGGTTCTTTTGCAGTCTACTATTTGAGCTGTCTATAAGGTGGAAGAATTTTTTGTTAGTAATATCAATTTGTTTTTGGTAGTATTTCATTACTTCCCAACTAACAAGGCCAATAGCGTTGAATTGGCGGTCTTTCGCAGTCTATTACTTGAAATTAACGTTTTTGTTGTTTAATTGCTTTGCAATTAACAGTGGCAATGCTATTATACTCGTGTCTTTTCGCAGTCTATTACTTGAAATTTCTATAATCTGGAGTAATATTTTGCAAGGACAGTAAAAGCTTTTGTTACCTAGTATTAGATTCTCGCCCAACTAACAAACAACTAACAACGGCAATTGTATTGTCGTAGCAGTTTCTTAAAATCTATTATTTGAACTTTCTATAATATAGATGAATGTTTTGACAGAAATTTCAAAAGCTTAGTCTGAATACTGGGTTGAATTTAATTATTCCGCAGTAATATTCCTTTGACAGTCTATTACTTCGGCTTTCTATAATGTTGATGTTGTTTTACTAAGAATGTCCAAAATTTTCGCTTGGATCTGATCTTGCTGCAACTAAGATGGAAACTAACTTTACTGATCTTTTGACTTGTGTTAATTATTTCCCTCCGAGATAATTATTGAAATGGAATCAGGGGACAAGTAGTGTCATCGCAGTACATCAACTTCACTGCGGATGTGAAATTCCAAAATTTTCGTCTTATATACGGCATTTTTCGAGTTAAAAGCGTACGTAATACATACATTAATTACGGCTAACTGGATATAACTGCGGAGAGACGGTCGGATGTGTGTATTTAACGTTGCATTTCCCGAGGGAACGATACGGAGCGGCGGTAATTTAATTCTAATTGAAACTACGTACACATCGGATTATCGCGTGGCAGCTGCTTCCTAATCGTATTCGAGCTGGAAGAGTAAGTATCGGGTTCGGATTATATTGGAACGTAGATGTGGGAACGAGAAGAAATATCTGAAGTCGCGAGTATTTTCGAGGCTGCGAAGCAAAGCGAAGGTATCTCGCCGCTTTTCGAAATTTAGCACGAGAAATTTGAAGAAAATTTCATCAAAATTTCTTTCCTTCACGATGCGAAAGTGAGGTTAGATAAACGCGCGTTTTGTTCGCTGAAAGAACAGCCTATATATAGCGAACAAGACACGTGTTTCTCCGACGTTAGTGATAAGTCCCGTGTGGTGTAGTTGGAACCGAATCTCTTCTTAGTGCGGAAATTTTTCTGATACGGGGATGTTCCCTTTCCGGCGAGCCCCTCTAGCAGAGGCCATGCTATTTTTTTACCAATTTTAATTTAATATTTTAAGCCAATTATTTACATGCGTAATCTCCGGAGTTGGGTGACACGGGACGAATACATGAGCGCTACAAAAGGGAGTATCTGTAGCTTTGCATTACTACCATTACCAACACCAACATCTCTAATATCACTAACATCATATTAAATTATGATAATAATTTTGTTATGGTCATATATATTTGAAGCTTTTTTACTTTCATCGTAGATTTAAAGGCGTTACGAAAATCGACCAGTATATTATACCTAACAGTAGTAAATATGAAGTGAAAGGTCGTTACCTCTCATGCAAGGACTGCGGACATGTAATCTCCAGACTATGTTTTCACTTTCTTGAAATATAGACGTAAAACAGCATCGAGTCACGTTCCTGATCCCATTATAACAGGTCGTGGTGGTATCGGAATTCCTGGACATCACGTCCAAAATTCCCGGATTCGGCGATTTCGGAACCACTTCTTGTGGTTTCATCGATTAATACGTCAAATGCGTCGAATAGCTTCGGCTACAAGGCGCATAACACGCAGTAAATATGGCACGCGGAGGAGATTAGGTCTTCCCAATGTCCTCTTAGCGTTTAACCTAAAACTCGATCGGTTACTAGCATACGTACTTGCTTCGATTTTACGGCGCTCTTATTATACATAGAATTCTACTTAGAAATGTGTTGTTCCCTAATCGCATTCCGATATTGTCAGTTTAAAGCTAAAACTGCGTTTTTCACCTTGCGAAATGCTTGTAACAACATAAAACAGCATCGAGTCACGTCCCTCGTCTCGTTATAACAGGCCGTGGCGGTATCGGAATTCCTGGACACAAGTTCTAAAATTCCCGGATTCGGAAATTTCGGAAAAACTGTTTGTGGTTTTGCGATTTTTTTTTTTTTTTTTTTGATCTAAATGAAATTCACGTACTTAGACTTTTTCTCGTGAAATTCATTAAGCGTTTCATCTACAGAATCTAATCGAATTTACTCGAAAAGATGAAGGACGACGTATCTAATAAGAGCGCTGAAAAGCGATCGCCGCGACGATGATGGCAGCAGTCAAAGAGCATTCCCCCTCCCCCGCCAAAAGAATTACCCGGCTAATTGGTAATTGATTGGATAGAATATTACGTATCATCGTCGATTGGCGAGCGAATTAAAAAGCGCCGGGCGATTGAAGCGTAACATCAAAGGACTTCTTCGACGACGAGAACCTTTGTAGTAAGTACGCCGAATCTATCGAATAGAAGCAAGAAGCTCCGGCGTTGTCGCAATAACTGATTAAGAGTTCTTCCTATGTCTGTAACTATGTATTGAAATACGCGCGAGGATCTGGGGTTCTTTGGGAGGGAAGGAATTAAAATTGGGACGGGGAAAGGAGCGGGGAGTACGAGGGTTATTGGAAATGATTCTTCTGTACTGCGAGAACTACAAACCATTCAACCAGTTTGTATCCAAGCTTACCAGTCCAACAAATACAATCAGATATTCAAACGAATCATAAGCAGATAACAAAAAAGGACGATCAATAGAACCAAATGAAATTAAAAACAAATAATTCGCCTGGTGGGTTTTGTCATGACCCAGAATGGCATGTTATTGTGCGTTGAATGAATGCAATAGGAAACAGGCCTACCTCGATTTCCACTTTCCTCACACTTACGTGCGCATAAATTCTCGACGGTTAATAATGGAATGATTCCCAGTGATTCCGTCTGTGTCAACTCGTCAACAACGCGAGTATCGCGTGAGAGAGAGAGAGAGAAAGAAAGACGACTCTGAGTAGTACGATTCTATACATGTTTCTCTTACGTTCCGACCAACAATGGCAACACTAGTTACGAGGCCATCTGTTACCTCCCCCCCTCCATAGTTTTCGTCGTTACTTATCTCGCGTGTAATTCTCGATTTACTGTAACGGAACTAAAGTTTTACTTTTCACAATATTGTTCAAAACAGTTAACTTTCGTTTGAGCATTTTCTAGCTTTTCAAACCTTCATAATAGTGTAAGAAATCGAACAACAAGCAAGTACATTGAACGATTTGGGGCATTCATTTTAGGTCTGTTATTGCCAACAACGTTGAACTTGCAGTGGATGGTATGTAGTTGGTACAACTTTTGAGACTATAATAGCACTTTTGTTTTCTAATACCCATTTACTCTGTTTTCCGTAATACACGATAACCGTTAAAAATTGAAAATAAGAATAAAAAAAAAAGGAAACTAGGAAACAAAAGAAATGAAAGAAACAAGCATGTTACGAAACAAAAAGAGAAACAACTACGAAACAAAAAAGAAACACGCGGATTGTTCTTTAAAGTTGAAGCATTTTCGACCAACGATTTCTTTCATCTTTATCTAAATAATAGAACTTTCGTTTTTAATACTCATTTACTCCGTTTTTCGTAATATACCGTTAAAAATTTATAATAACAGGAAACAAACGAAACAAAAACAAACAAACATGTCACGAAACAAAAAGAGAAACAACTACGAAACAAAAAAGAAACACGCGGATTGTTCTTTAAAGTTGAAGCATTTTCGACCAATGATTTCTTTCATCTTTATCTAAATAATAGAACTTTCGTTTTTTAATAATCATTGGTTCCGTTTTTCGTAATACGCGATGACCGTTAAAAATTGATAATAACAGGAAACAAACGAAACAAAAACAAACAAACATGTCACGAAGCAAAAGAGAAACAACTACGAAACAAAAAGAAACACGCGGATTGTTCTTTAAAGTTGAAGCATTTTCGACCAACGATTTCTTTCATCTTTATCTAAATAATAGAACTTTCGTTTTTTAAAACTCATTTACTCCGTTTTTCGTAATATACCGTTAAAAATTTGTAATAACAGGAAACAAACGAAACACAAACAAACAAACATGTCACGAAACAAAAGAGAAACAAATACGAAACAAAAAAGAAACACGCGGATTGTTCTTTAAAGTTGAAGCATTTTCGACCAATGATTTCTTTCATCTTTATCTAAATAATAGAACTTTCGTTTTTAATAATCATTGGCTCCGTTTTTCGTAATACGCGATGACCGTTAAAAATTGATAATAACAGGAAACAAACGAAACAAAAACAAACAAACATGTCACGAAACAAAAAGAGAAACAACTACGAAACAAAAAAGAAACACGCGGATTGTTCTTTAAAGTTGAAGCATTTTCGACCAACGATTTCTTTCATCTTTATCAAAATAATAGAACTTTCGTCTTTTAATAATCATTGACTCCGTTTTTCGTAATATACCGTTAAAAATTGATAATAACAGGAAACAAACGAAACAAAAACAAACAAACATGTCACGAAACAAAAAGAGAAACAACTACGAAACAAAAGAAACACGCGGATTGTTCTTTAAAGTTGAAGCATTTTCGACCAACGATTTCTTTCATCTTTATCTAAATAATAGAACTTTCGTTTTTAAAACTCATTTACTCCGTTTTTCGTAATATACCGTTAAAAATTTGTAATAACAGGAAACAAACGAAACACAAAGAAACAAACATGTCACGAAACAAAAGAGAAACAAATACGAAACAAAAAAGAAACACGCGGATTGTTCTTTAAAGTTGAAGCATTTTCGACCAATGATTTCTTTCATCTTTATCTAAATAATAGAACTTTCGTTTTTTAATAATCATTGGCTCCGTTTTTCGTAATACGCGATGACCGTTAAAAATTGATAATAACAGGAAACAAACGAAACAAAAACAAACAAACATGTCACGAAACAAAAAGAGAAACAACTACGAAACAAAAAAGAAACACGCGGATTGTTCTTTAAAGTTGAAGCATTTTCGACCAACGATTTCTTTCATCTTTATCAAAATAATAGAACTTTCGTCTTTTAATAATCATTGACTCCGTTTTTCGTAATATACCGTTAAAAATTGATAATAACAGGAAACAAACGAAACAAAAACAAACAAACATGTCACGAAACAAAAAGAGAAACAACTACGAAACAAAAGAAACACGCGGATTGTTCTTTAAAGTTGAAGCATTTTCGACCAACGATTTCTTTCATCTTTATCTAAATAATAGAACTTTCGTTTTTTAATACTCATTTACTCCGTTTTTCGTAATACGCGATGACCGTTAAAAATTGATAATAACAGGAAACAAACGAAACAAAAACAAACAAACATGTCACGAAACAAAAAAGAAACAACTACGAAACAAAAAAGAAACACGCGGATTGTTCTTTAAAGTTGAAGCATTTTCGACCAACGATTTCTTTCATCTTTATCAAAATAATAGAACTTTCGTCTTTTAATAATCATTGACTCCGTTTTTCGTAATATACCGTTAAAAATTGATAATAACAGGAAACAAACGAAACAAAAACAAACAAACATGTCACGAAACAAAAAAGAGAAACAACTACGAAACAAAAAAGAAACACGCGGATTGTTCTTTAAAGTTGAAGCATTTTCGACCAATGATTTCTTTCATCTTTATCTAAATAATAGAACTTTCGTTTTTTAATAATCATTGGCTCCGTTTTTCGTAATACGCGATGACCGTTAAAAATTGATAATAACAGGAAACAAACGAAACAAAAACAAACAAATATGTCACGAAACAACAAAAGAAACAACTACGAAACAAAAAAGAAACACGCGGATTGTTCTTTAAAGTTGAAGCATTTTCGACCAACGATTTCTTTCATCTTTATCTAAATAATAGAACTTTCGTTTTTTAATACTCATTTACTCCGTTTTTCGTAATACACGATGACCGTTAAAAGTTGATAATAACAGGTAACAAACGAAACAAAAACAAACAAATATGTCACGAAACAACAAAAGAAACAACTACGAAACAAAAAAGAAACACGCGGATTGTTCTTTAAAGTTGAAGCATTTTCGACCAACGATTTCTTTCATCTTTATCTAAATAATAGAACTTTCGTTTTTTAATACTCATTTACTCCGTTTTTCGCAATACGCGATGACCGTTAAAAATTGATAATAACAGGAAACAAACCAAACAAAAACAAACAAACATGTCACGAAACAAAAGAGAAACAACTACGAAACAAAAAAGAAACACGCGGATTGTTCTTTGAAGTTGAAGCATTTTCGACCAACGATTTCTTTCATCTTTATCTAAATAATAGAACTTTCGTTTTTTAATACTCATTTACTCCGTTTTTTGCAATACGCGATGACCGTTAAAAATTTATAATAACAGAAAACAAACGAAACAAAAACAAACAAACATGTCACGAAACAAAAAAGAAACAACTACGAAACAAAAAGAAACACGCGGATTGTTCTTTAAAGTTGAAGCATTTTCGACCAACGATTTCTTTCATCTTTATCTAAAATAATAGAACTTTCGTCTTTTAATACTCATTTACTCCGTTTTTCGTAATATACCGTTAAAAATTTGTAATAACAGGAAACAAACCAAACAAAAACAAACAAACATGTCACGAAACAAAAAGAGAAACAACTACGAAACAAAAAAGAAACACGCGGATTGTTCTTTAAAGTTGAAGCATTTTCGACCAACGATTTCTTTCATCTTTATCTAAATAATAGAACTTTCGTTTTTTAATACTCATTTACTGCGTTTTTCGTAATACACGATGACCGTTAAAAGTTGATAATAACAGGTAACAAACGAAACAAAAACAAACAAACATGTCACGAAACAACAAAAGAAACAACTACGAAACAAAAAAGAAACACGCGGATTGTTCTTTAAAGTTGAAGCATATTCGATGAAGGATCACTTTTTTTCCTCTTCATCTAAAATCTATAATTGGTAGAAAGAAAAGAAAACAAGCGGAAAATAAATAAGTAAAAAAGTGTAACAAACTAAGGAACAATATTTATTAACAATAATTATTAGAATAATTATTAGTTTATCTCTCCAATTGCCGCGAAATATTTTCCTCTTTCTTTTTCATTTGAAAAAATAAGAAATTGAAAATACAAATTAAAAAGGAAATTAGAAAACAAATGAAGTGAAAAGAAAACAAACATTTCGCGAAACAAAAATAAACAACTACAAAACTGATAAAACGCACGGACTGCTCTTCAAAGTCAAAGCATTTTCGAGTAACGGTGATATTTTGTTCTTCTTCATCTAAGATGGCAATCTGAAAAAGGAGGGAAGAAAACTGAAATAAAACAGAAAAAATTGAAATAAGGTAAAAACCATTTTTTTTTCACATAATTAGTTTTGCTTCGTTTACTCCAATTGTCTTGAAGCGATTTACTCCTCTTCTCTCTCTTATTTTATTTTAAGATCCAGGCGTCAAAACTTAAAAGAAACAAGCCATTGAAGGCATGAAATAGAAGAGAAACAAGCTCTAGGATTACAGGAATCATGATCCACGATGATCAAGAAATTTCTACTCCTCAGGCAATTGTTGATGCTTTTGCCAGCGTGTTTTCTAGTGCTTTTCAGCCAAGCTCCTCACTTGTTCTGCGATGTTCAAGGAAGCTAAAATCTAATTTAACGGCAGGTCATGATGGTTTGCCTAGCTTTTTTGTTAGGGACTGTGGGCCAGTGCTCTGTGGTCCACTCTCATATATTTACAATCTTATTATTAAAACCTCTTCTTTCCCTGACACTTGGAAAACTAGCAGAATTATCCCTGTTTACAAAAAGGGTAATCGCTCAGTTGTTATTAATTATAGGTCCATCAACATTATTAGCAACTTCGCTAAGTTGTTTGAGTGTGTCGTTTATCAGCAGTTGGCGGCTGAATCTAGAACCCTACTCTCTCAACACCAGCATGGCTTCTTATCTGGTAGATCTACATTAACCAATCTAGCAAAAGTAACTCAATTTATTAGCAAGTCCTTGGATAACCGCCTTCAAGTTGACGTGATTTACACGGATTTTACTAAGGCGTTTGATAGTATTGACCATCTTATACTGCTACATAAATTGGACGATTTTGGCTTTTCTCCAAGTCTCCTTACACTAATGCAATCGTATCTTGATAATCGATCTAGCTATGTGTGCTTTAATGGTTTTCAATCCGGCCATTTTACCCCAGCATCTGGGGTACCGCAGGGTTCTGTTCTGGGTCCGCTGTTGTTTAATATCTTCTGGAATGATTTGCTGGAACTACTTGACTGCCGTGTGTTAGCTTATGCTGACGATCTAAAAATTTTCACCGAGACTAAAGACTTGAATAATTGTTTCGAACTGCAGAGGAACCTGCAGATCGTCTATGACTGGTCCACACGTAACAGAGTTTCTTTAAATGTGGACAAGTGTGCTGTTGTCTCCTTTGGTAGAGTTGCCAGCCCCACAGTATTCTCTTATAATGTCAATCGAATTTCTATTCCTCGTAAAACACACTGTAGGGACCTTAGCGTACTGTTTGACCCTGCTCTACGTTCCACGGACCACATTCTTGAAACTTGCAAAGCCGCTATTAAATCCTTGGGTTTCCTCATACGTTCGTGTAAAGCCTTTAATAACTTGAGTGCTTTGAAGTCCGTTTATTTCGCCTTCGTCAGGAGTAAGTTGGAGTATGGTTCTATAGTTTGGTATCCCTCCTACTTGTATCAAGAAATTGCCTTGGAAAGAGTGCAAAAACGTTTTTTAAAGTTTCTAAGCTATAGAATCGATGGATTTTACCCTCCCGGATCAACTGATTACATCGCATTACGTGAAAGGCATAATATCGAATCCCTAGGTGACAGAAGAAAGTATAGTAGTGCGGTTTTCTTGCTTAATTTAATTAATAATGTTGTGGAATCTCCCATGCTGTTAGCTGGGGTTGACTTTGCGGTCCCATCTCGCTCTACTCGATCAGCTGATACTTTTCGTTCAGTCAGGGCTGAAACTAATGTTTTGCTTAAGATCCCTGTGTCTCATATGACTAGGAACATAATTAATGCTTTTCCGGATCCGTTTAGATAATGTTTATTGTACTTGTGTCGTTGTGATTTATAGCTGTATTTGCGTTATGCTAAGTTTGATTGTTGATTTTGTAGCTGTTGTTGTGTATTTGTTTTTTGTTTTTGTATAATTATCCTGTAATTGGAGATTTTTCTCTGTTGGGTAATAAAGACATTATTATTATTATTATTATTATTATTATTATTATTATTATAAGTTACAAACTTGTTTTTGTTTCCATCAATCAAAATGCGTTTGTTAGGTATGTACCTTTGTCGCTTCTCATTTTCATTTTCTAAATATAAGATGATAAAATTTCAAAGAACAGATAAAGCATCGCAAGAAAAAAAAACAAGCGAGTCAAAACTGAAAACCGACGACTAGAAAATAAATTAAATAAAGTACAAACGCCTTACAAAACACTTGTTGTAATTCTTTATAGACCTTCATAAAAAATATACAACAAAAAAATCAAAGAAACAGAAAAAAACACAACCTAAGGAACAGATGCCAAACGAAATAAAGTACAAAACAATCGAAATCCGTTTTTTGTTGACGTATCTTCGTTTCCACTCACTTTTATATTCTAAATATAAGATGACGAAATGTTAAGAAACAGATGAAGGAACGCCTAAAAAACAACAGAAGCGACAAATGAGTTACAGCTCAGAAACAAACGAAAAACAAATGAAATAAAACACAAAGGCGTTGCGAAACACTTGCAGTTCTTTTTGCTGTCTTCGTTCATGATTTATGAAGGATACATGACAAAGTAATCAAACAAAACAGAAAAAAAAAAAAAACAAACAAACAAACTCAGGAACAAATGGGGAACGAAAAAAAAACTATAAAACAATTGAAACGGGTTTTTCTTGACGTACCCTTGTTTCCTGTGATTTTCATTTTCTAAACATAAGATGACGAAATTTTAAACAGTAGATGAAGGAGCGCGTAAAAAAACAAGAGAAGAAAGAAACGAATCAACGCAGAAACAAACGATAAAACAAATGAAATAAAATACAAACGCCTTGCAAAACACTTGTCCTAATTCTTGCTCGTTATCTTCCTTCACGAGACATATACTACAAAAAGGAAATCAAAGAAAACAAGCTCAGGAATAAATGGTAAACGAAATAAACTACAAAACAATTGAATCGCGTTTTTTTGCTTGACGTACCTTCGTTTTTTGCGATTTGCATTTTCTAAATATAAGACAACGAAATTTTGAAAAGCAGATGAAGGAGGGCGTAAAAAACAACAGAAGAAACAATCGAATCAGACCGCAGAAACAAAAGACAAAACAAATGAAATAAAAATAAAACCGATTTGATTGTGATCCCTTTTTGTTGTCTTCCTTCATGAAATATATATGACAAAAAGAAGCTCAGGAGCAAATGTGAAACGTAATCATCCACAAAACAATTGAAATGCGTTTTTCCATGACGTACCTTCGTTTCCAATCACTCTTATTTTCTAAGTACATATAAGACGACGGAATTTCAAAAGGCATATGAAGGGCACGTAAAAAACAACAGAAGAAACAAATGAGTCAGAGTTCAGAAGCAAACAAAACAAAACAAATGAAATAAAGACGTTGCAAAACACTTGTCCTTCTTTCTCGTTGTCTCCTTTCATGAAAGATATATCACAAGAAAAATAAAAGAGGGCAAAACAAATCAAGCGAAGCAACAGATGTTAAACGAAAGTGCTCTGTCATCAGGAGGTTGTTAAAGTCAATCATTGGGAAAAAGTTCACACCCCATCAAGGCCACCCTTGCCATGGGAATCATCCCCCAAATCTGGAAAGAAGTTTATGGTAATTTTAAGTAAGGCATTTCTGCAATTCATGTTCCGACGCAAAATAACTTCGTCGAATGACGAAAATTCCGCTCAAAATCGACATTTTCGTTTCGGGTCAAATTTCAAATCTCCCTCACTACGTTATTTATGTCCCGATCGCGATGGAATAGACCTTGCTAGAAGCAGATTTCGTCGATGAATCGAATGGGCTAAGAACGAACGCGATATCTGTAACATGTTTCGCGCTAGAACGAAATTATGGTAATTTGAGGTAAGAAACATTTTCAAACTTCAAAGCACCATATCTCCGGAACGGTAAGACTTAGGAATCTCCGGTTTCTTTTATTTTAATGAGCTCTTCGAGTACTTTAAGTGTATCGAGATTGAATTCGGGACTCGTAGTCAGAAGTATGCTATCTCGAAAAACTGACAAAATTTCTATTTTGAAGTAGAAAATTTTTACGACAAAAACGTTTTTCTTTGGCGCCCGATCGCCTATTCGAAATATATCTATCGAGTGGATCTTGTAGAGTAGATTTCAAACGATGTACCCCCAACCATTTTAAGTTTAACTTTTAATACTATGCTTTCATTAGTGCTTTGGACCTTTTTATTGCAACACCTTTTAATGGCTTACCGGGACAATAGCAGAGGATGAGATGTTAAAATACAGCTAAAACGTCGCAATTTCCCGTCTGTAGCGCGATTAAGAAAATATAAATACGTTTCAATAGGACACATTTTCAAACAAAATATTTTAATGGCGTGCTACCGGAAGAAGAATATAAAATCGTCGGTAGGAAAATTTCAACCGAGCCTACTTAATTTGACCAAATCTTCACGACATGAAGAATTTGAGTCTAGGGCCAATAGAAAATAGTATATGGAAGGTGAAAACCAGCTTTGACTTCTCTGCTGGTTCTTCATTTCAATGGGAGACGCCATTTTTGCAAGCGAAACACTTGTACGGAACGAGTAAACAATAGTTTATGGAGTTCACCGAAGTGATCATGACATAGGGGATTTTTACGAGAAACACATTTATTGGCACTAATCGCGTTCGAAATATGTCTATCGGATAGATTTCGACGAGTAGATTCCAAATATGGCGTTATAAACGCTGTACCCTCGACCGTTTTCAGTTTAACTTCGTCCGATCCACGTTTACTAAAACTTGACGTTTCGCCGCTCGTGCCGTCAGCTCTTCTTCAGAACTTCGGCATTTTGGCAAACATTTAAGTCCCCAAAAACATATGCGATGCTGAAGTAAAGCGTTTATCTCGGATAAACCACAAAGTGTCAATTTCGCAACATGGCGAAGCTCATGGCCGGTTTAAAGCTTTCCAGCTTTCCAGCTTTCCAGCATTCCGTTTGATACGGGCACGTGTCGCGAAATTGCGGCTACCGCATCGAAACGCCCTCCCCGAAAAACCATTCCTCAACCGCTCTCATACTTGTCCCTCCCCCGTTCCCTCACCATCATCCCCTCGCAGATAAATTTACCTTATCTCGACACAGTTACACACATTACCCACACGAAACACTTACCACGCCTAAACTGACCAGCGCACCATCATCATCGTCGTACCGCGTGAAAGAGAAAAAAGAAAACAATTGAAACCGCACCGATTGTCGCAAATTCGACGATCGAGCCGCCGCGATAGCTTCGAAAAGCTCTTTTCGCTGTGTCGCATTCTGACGCGTGCCGTTCGTCGAGGATCACACCCATTGCACAGCCGTACGGCGCACCGCATGAGCTTTTCGAAGCTTCCGTAGCTTTTCGCATTTGCCCCGGGATTTACGCTAGTACTGCGCGAAACCTAGTACGGTCCGAAACGCGCGCGAAACGTTTCGACCTTTAGTAAGCGGATCATCCTCGCCGGTATCGGCCGAGAGGTTCTTCTTTTTCCGTTTTGGAAATCCCGAAAAACTTTTTCTTTCCTTCTCTGACGTGTTTATCGTTTTCCGGTTATAAAAGTGTCTTCTTCTTCTTTCGAAGTGCCGGTGATTCGCACACACGCACACGTCGTTCGAGAGAGTTACACCTGATGATCGAGTGACGCTGATCCAGCTGATCGGTATTTAAAATTGCATATAATTTTTCTTGTTTCTTTTTGGGGGAAGGTCTAGGGCCTGTAGATTTATTCTACCAGTATGATGATGTTGAAAATTAGGGGAGAGAGAGGGAGGTATTTCGGGTTTAACTACGTTTACAGAGTTTGGTTTGGGGGAAACTTTCCGGGGGTCGTCCGTGACGGGACGATTCGTTTTTGTTTATTTTAAATTGATGAACCGCTTCGGTCGCGGTTGATGCGACGCGACAGTTGAAATATAGTGCGCTTGATTGAATTTGGTTTCCGGACGAAATCGATCGTTAAAAATAGCTTCGGATCTAGTTCATTTGTCAAAATATCTGAATGGAGAAAATTCGCGAATCGATGTAAGGAGGAAGTTTATTTATTTAATTATTCAATTATTTATCCAACAGCCATTATAACAATTTACAGGATAATCATTAAAATAAAGAACAATAGATTGATTTGTGTATGTCTTAACAGCAATATAATGATGCATTCATTAACTTATAAAATTCACTTACACTAATAACACAAAAATCGAAATTAAGTCTTTTATTGTATTATTCATCACCGATGCCATAGACACGACAGGAGAATTTTGGCGATGCAGTGTGTTTGATCTGTCCACATAAAAACACTTTGCTGTGCTCGCCTCTTCGATCGCGAAATTATACGATTTAGTTTTGCCAATAAGCCACTATCATCCGTCAAATTTCTGATGAGCTTAAATACAAGTTCGGGAAAGTAAGTTCGAAATATTTCTATCTACTGGACAGTATGGAGTTGGTAACACTTTTGAGACTATAATAAGAACTTCCGTTTTCTCATAATCATTTACTCCATTTTTCGTAATAATAACCGCTAAAAATTGAAAATAACAGGAAACAAACGAAATAAAAAAAACAAACGTATCACGAAACAAAAAAGAAACAGCGACGAAACAAATAAAACACGCGGATTGTTCTTTAAAGTTGAAGCATTATCGATCAACGATTTTTTCCTTCTTCATCTAAATAATAGAACTTTCCTTTTTTAATACCCATTTATTCCATTTTTCGTAATAATAACCGCTAAAAATCGAGAATAACACGAAACAAACGAAATCAAAAAAGGAAACAAACGTATCACGAAACAAAAAAGGAAACAATTACGAAACAAATAAAACACGCGGATTGTTCGTTAAAGTTGAAACATTATCGATCTACGATTTTTTCCTTCTTCATCTAAATAATAGAACTTTCGTTTTTTAATACTCATTTATTCCATTTTTCGTAATAATAACCGCTAAAAATCGAGAATAACACGAAACAAACGAAATCAAAAAAGGAAACAAACATGTCACGAAACAAAAAGGAAACAATTACGAAACAAATAAAACACGCGGATTGTTCGTTAAAGTTGAAACATTATCGATCTACGATTTTTCCTTCTTCATCTAAATAATAGAACTTTCCTTTTTTAATACCCATTTATTCCATTTTTCGTAATAATAACCGCTAAAAATCGAGAATAACACGAAACAAACGCAATCAAAAAGGAAACAAACGTATCACGAAACAAAAAAGGAAACAATTACGAAACAAATAAAACACGCGGATTGTTCGTTAAAGTTGAAACATTATCGATCTACGATTTTTTCCTTCTTCATCTAAATAATAGAACTTTCGTTTTTTAATACTCATTTATTCCATTTTTCGTAATAATAACCGCTAAAAATCGAGAATAACACGAAACAAACAAAATCAAAAAAGGAAACAAACATGTCACGAAACAAAAAAGGAAACAATTACGAAACAAATAAAACACGCGGATTGTTCGTTAAAGTTGAAACATTATCGATCTACGATTTTTTCCTTCTTCATCTAAATAATAGAACTTTCCTTTTTTAATACCCATTTATTCCATTTTTCGTAATAATAACCGCTAAAAATCGAGAATAACACGAAACAAACGCAATCAAAAAAGGAAACAAACGTATCACGAAACAAAAAAGGAAACAATTACGAAACAAATAAAACACGCGGATTGTTCGTTAAAGTTGAAACATTATCGATCTACGATTTTTTCCTTCTTCATCTAAATAATAGAACTTTCGTTTTTTAATACTCATTTATTCCATTTTTCGTAATAATAACCGCTAAAAATCGAGAATAACACGAAACAAACGCAATCAAAAAGGAAACAAACGTATCACGAAACAAAAAAGGAAACAATTACGAAACAAATAAAACACGCGGATTGTTCGTTAAAGTTGAAACATTATCGATCTACGATTTTTTCCTTCTTCATCTAAATAATAGAACTTTCCTTTTTTAATACCCATTTATTCCATTTTTCGTAATAATAACCGCTAAAAATCGAGAATAACACGAAACAAACGCAATCAAAAAGGAAACAAACGTATCACGAAACAAAAAAGGAAACAATTACGAAACAAATAAAACACGCGGATTGTTCGTTAAAGTTGAAACATTATCGATCTACGATTTTTTCCTTCTTCATCTAAATAATAGAACTTTCGTTTTTTAATACTCATTTATTCCATTTTTCGTAATAATAACCGCTAAAAATCGAGAATAACACGAAACAAACGCAATCAAAAAAGGAAACAAACGTATCACGAAACAAAAAAGGAAACAATTACGAAACAAATAAAACACGCGGATTGTTCGTTAAAGTTGAAACATTATCGATCTACGATTTTTTCCTTCTTCATCTAAATAATAGAACTTTCGTTTTTTAATACTCATTTATTCCATTTTTCGTAATAATAACCGCTAAAAATCGAGAATAACACGAAACAAACGAAATCAAAAAAGGAAACAAACGTATCACGAAACAAAAAAGGAAACAATTACGAAACAAATAAAACACGCGGATTGTTCGTTAAAGTTGAAACATTATCGATCTACGATTTTTTCCTTCTTCATCTAAATAATAGAACTTTCGTTTTTTAATACTCATTTATTCCATTTTTCGTAATAATAACCGCTAAAAATCGAGAATAACACGAAACAAACGAAATCAAAAAAGGAAACAAACGTATCACGAAACAAAAAGGAAACAATTACGAAACAAATAAAACACGCGGATTGTTCGTTAAAGTTGAAACATTATCGATCTACGATTTTTTCCTTCTTCATCTAAATAATAGAACTTTCCTTTTTTAATACCCATTTATTCCATTTTTCGTAATAATAACCGCTAAAAATCGAGAATAACACGAAACAAACGCAATCAAAAAAGGAAACAAACGTATCACGAAACAAAAGGAAACAATTACGAAACAAATAAAACACGCGGATTGTTCGTTAAAGTTGAAACATTATCGATCTACGATTTTTTCCTTCTTCATCTAAATAATAGAACTTTCGTTTTTTAATACTCATTTATTCCATTTTTCGTAATAATAACGGCTAAAAATCGAGAATAACACGAAACAAACGAAATCAAAAAAGGAAACAAACATGTCACGAAACAAAAAGGAAACAATTACGAAACAAATAAAACACGCGGATTGTTCGTTAAAGTTGAAACATTATCGATCTACGATTTTTTCCTTCTTCATCTAAATAATAGAACTTTCGTTTTTTAATACTCATTTATTCCATTTTTCGTAATAATAACCGCTAAAAATCGAGAATAACACGAAACAAACGAAATCAAAAAAGGAAACAAACGTATCACGAAACAAAAAAGGAAACAATTACGAAACAAATAAAACACGCGGATTGTTCGTTAAAGTTGAAACATTATCGATCTACGATTTTTTCCTTCTTCATCTAAATAATAGAACTTTCGTTTTTTAATACTCATTTATTCCATTTTTCGTAATAATAACGGCTAAAAATCGAGAATAACACGAAACAAACGAAATCAAAAAAGGAAACAAACATGTCACGAAACAAAAAAGGAAACAATTACGAAACAAATAAAACACGCGGATTGTTTGTTAAAGTTGAAACATTATCGATCTACGATTTTTTCCTTCTTCATCTAAATAATAGAACTTTCCTTTTTTAATACCCATTTATTCCATTTTTCGTAATAATAACGGCTAAAAATCGAGAATAACACGAAACAAACGAAATCAAAAAAGGAAACAAACATGTCACGAAACAAAAAAGGAAACAATTACGAAACAAATAAAACACGCGGATTGTTCGTTAAAGTTGAAACATTATCGATCTACGATTTTTTCCTTCTTCATCTAAATAATAGAACTTTCCTTTTTAATACTCATTTATTCCATTTTTCGTAATAATAACCGCTAAAAATCGAGAATAACACGAAACAAACGCAAATCAAAAAAGGAAACAAACGTATCACGAAACAAAAAGGAAACAATTACGAAACAAATAAAACACGCGGATTGTTCGTTAAAGTTGAAACATTATCGATCTACGATTTTTTCCTTCTTCATCTAAATAATAGAACTTTCCTTTTTTAATACCCATTTATTCCATTTTTCGTAATAATAACGGCTAAAAATCGAGAATAACACGAAACAAACGAAATCAAAAAGGAAACAAACATGTCACGAAACAAAAAAGGAAACAATTACGAAACAAATAAAACACGCGGATTGTTTGTTAAAGTTGAAACATTATCGATCTACGATTTTTCCTTCTTCATCTAAATAATAGAACTTTCCTTTTTAATACCCATTTATTCCATTTTTCGTAATAATAACGGCTAAAAATCGAGAATAACACGAAACAAACGAAATCAAAAAAGGAAACAAACATGTCACGAAACAAAAAAGGAAACAATTACGGAACAAATAAAACACGCGGATTGTTCGTTAAAGTTGAAACATTATCGATCTACGATTTTTTCCTTCTTCATCTAAATAATAGAACTTTCCTTTTTTAATACTCATTTATTCCATTTTTCGTAATAATAACCGCTAAAAATCGAGAATAACACGAAACAAACGCAAACAAAAAAGGAAACAAACGTATCACGAAACAAAAGGAAACAATTACGAAACAAATAAAACACGCGGATTGTTCGTTAAAGTTGAAACATTATCGATCTACGATTTTTTCCTTCTTCATCTAAATAATAGAACTTTCCTTTTTAATACCCATTTATTCCATTTTTCGTAATAATAACGGCTAAAAATCGAGAATAACACGAAACAAACGAAATCAAAAAAGGAAACAAACATGTCACGAAACAAAAAAGGAAACAATTACGAAACAAATAAAACACGCGGATTGTTTGTTAAAGTTGAAACATTATCGATCTACGATTTTTTCCTTCTTCATCTAAATAATAGAACTTTCCTTTTTTAATACCCATTTATTCCATTTTTCGTAATAATAACGGCTAAAAATCGAGAATAACACGAAACAAACGAAATCAAAAAAGGAAACAAACATGTCACGAAACAAAAAGGAAACAATTACGAAACAAATAAAACACGCGGATTGTTCGTTAAAGTTGAAACATTATCGATCTACGATTTTTTCCTTCTTCATGTAAATAATAGAACTTTCGTTTTTTAATACTCATTTACTCCGTCTTTCGTAATACACGATAACCGCTAAAAATTGAAAATAATAGGAAACAAACGCAAAAAACAAACAAAAAACAAACATATCACGAAACAAAAAAGAAATAACTACGAAACAAATAAAACACGCTGACTGCTCTTTAAAGTTGAAGCATTTTCGATGAAAGGTTTTTTTCTTCTTCATCCAAGTAATAAGACTTTTGTTTACAATAATAAAAAAGAAACTAGGAAACAAACGAAGTAAACGAAACAAACATTTTCCGCAACAAAAAAGAAACAATTACAATACTAATATAATACGCGGGGTTGCTTCTTAAAGTTGAAACTTTTCCAAGCAACGATAACAATACAATACGAAATAAAACAATTTCTTTTTAGTGAGCAAGCTAGAAACAAATAAATAAACAAGTTGAAGTAAACTAGAAAACAAGATTCCTTTCATTTTCTCCAATTGTCTCGAAGTGATTTATGTACTTCTGCTTTATTTTAATATCAAGATGTCCAAACTTCAAAGAAACAAACGAAACAGAAAAGAAACAAGGTGTAAGTCGGCTTTTTGTTTTTATCGATTTAAAATCCGTATGTGCCTTTATTGTCTGTCATTTTCGTTTTTAAAACATAGGTTGACCAAATGAAAAAAAGAGACAGAAAAAGAAATGAAGGATGAAATAAGAAACAACAGAAAAACAAATGGGTCAAAGCTGAAAAAGCTAACATGAAACAAAGTAGGAACGCGTTGCAAAACAATTGTTGTAGTCCTTCGATTGTCTTCTTTTTTTTGTTTAAAGATATACGACGATAAACTTGGGAAGTAGATGAATAATGAAAGGAAACAGAAAGAAACCAGCCAAGAAGCAAATGGGATACGAAATAAAATACCGAACAATTGAAATACGCTTATTTTCCTTGACGTATGTACATATGTGCTTTCGTTGCTTGTCATTTGTATTTCTTGAACATAAGATGACGAAATTTAAAAGCAAAATTCAGATAAAAATATACAAAAACAAATGAAATAAAGTCAAAACGCGCTTCAAAACAATTGATGTAGCCCTTTTATGAAAAATATACAATGACAAACATAAAAAGTAGATGAAAAATAAAAGAAAACAGCTACTGATACAAGTTAAGAAACAAATGGTAAACGACATAAACTACAAAATAATTGGAAACAAACAAACAAAAAAACAAGTGGGTCAAAAACGAAATAAACTATAACATTACACGAAACAAATGAAATTAAATAATAAATCGGTGTTTGTTTTTCTTTTATGCATATGATGACAAAGATGAAAAAACTGAATGGTAAATAGGATAAGACGTAGAAGTAAGCTAACGCCAACAAACAACTGAATCGGAAATTCATTTTGTTTTAGTTTCACCAAAGTATAAAACAATTGAAGTAAGAACGGGACCCGTTACGAAACAATTGTTATAATCAGCGGTGTATTTTCACTAATCTTATCGAAGTAATTCACTTGTTTTACTCTCGCACACGCTTACGTGTAAGAGAACTTAAAGTGCGGATGAACAACGAATTAGAATAAAAGTAAGAAACAAGCGAAGGAACAAATATCAAAAGGGAAGAAAGTTATAAAAGAAATGACGCAAGCAACAGGTTACCAAACAAAAGAATAATGGTATTGTTTTCGTCAAGTATAGTAAAAAAATCAAAAGAAAGAAAATAAAATATAAATAGAAAGAAAGGAAAAGTCAATCTACAAAAACTAAATGAAAACAAAGAGAAACAGAAACAAAACAATCTACGAAACAAATGAGATAAAATTGTTCTATTTTCAAATGAATTGCGTTTTTTTGACGTTTTTCTGTTTTCCCTTTAAAGCATATAAAATTACAAAAAGAAATTAGAAAAAAGCACGTATCACGGATTTGTGATTTTATTATTATTATTTTGTGAAGATATATATATATGTATCATGTAGAAACACAATAAAACAAGAGGAAAGAAATTAGAGAAGAAACAGAGGAAAAATCAGTCTACGAACTAAATGAAAACAAAAAAAAAAAACAAATACAAAACAATCTACGAAACAAACGAGATAAAATTGTTCTATTTTCAAATGAATTGCATTTTTTGACGTTTTTCTGTTTTTCCTTTAAAGCATATAAAATTACAAAAAAAAAATTAAAAAAGGCACGTGTCACGGATTTGTGATTTTATTATTAGTATTTTGTGAAGATATACATATATGTATCATGTAAAAACACAATAAAACAAGAGGAAAGAAATTAGAGAAGAAACAGAGGAAAAATCAGTCTACGAACTAAATGAGAACAAAAAAAAAACAAATACAAAACAATCTACGAAACAAACGAGATAAAATTGTTCTTGTTGTTTGACGTTTTCCCGTTTTTTCCTTTATTTTAAAATAGAAAGCGACAGAAAATTAAGTAAATACACACGTAACAGATTCATGCCTTTATTATTATTATTATTAT
Source organism: Chrysina gloriosa (assembly GCA_038088585.1). Taxonomy (NCBI): domain Eukaryota; kingdom Metazoa; phylum Arthropoda; class Insecta; order Coleoptera; family Scarabaeidae; genus Chrysina; species Chrysina gloriosa. Next base: position 1,864,161 of record CM076088.1, on the reverse strand, counting down.
TTTTTTTTTGATAATATGTATGTATGATGTAAAAACAAAAAGAAAGAAGTTGGAGAACCGATAAAATAGAAGAAAGTCAATTTGAAAACTAAATGAAAAAAAAACAAAACAAAACAAAACATTCTACAAAACAAATGAAATAGAGTTGTTCTATTTTCCAATGAAGTGTGTTCTTTTGCCGTTTCCGTGTTTTCCCTTTTGTTTTAAAACATATAAAACAACAGAAAATTAAAATGATAATTCTGATACGTGTATTATCACAATTATGCCACTACTTTTATTATTATTATCGGAAAATGTATATGTATGGATCATGTAAAAGCATAACAAAATAAAAAGCGGGAAGTTCGAGAAAAGATGAAATAGAAAGAAGAGAGGAAACAATCTACGAACTAAATGAATAAAAGAAAGTAGAAAAAATCAATTCAATTCATGAAACAAATGAAATAGAATTACTAATGATAAATGAAAACGACTTTGAACGTTACAAAATATTTATTGGAATAGAATTGTTTTATTTTTAAACAAAGTGCCTTCTTGGATGTTACCTTGCTTATTTGTTGTTTCAAAATTTAGAAAACAACAGATATACCAAACTTACGACAAGAAATTCTAAATTATTTGAAACACCATTTGTTTATGAACTACGTATATACAAACAAACGACGCTTTCATCGAAAGACGGACGCATTTTCATCGTAAACAAGTGAAACCTTTCATTTTCGTTAAACTTTTCAAATCCAACAAACTGAATTAGATATACATATGTACAACATCTATATATTAATACGCAGTGGGTCGTCTTCTGGTACATATTTTAGAGTGTCCCCTCCATGTATCGCGATGGTACATATAACGTTGTTTTCGTATTACAATGCAGATTTGTCGAATGTATGTTTCCGCGCGATACGTGCAGTGGAAAGCAGGTGAGAGTCTGTAACATATTGCATATATTACATATTGTAAATGAGCTTAAGTGACAGTTATCAAGCCATCTGTAGTCAGAATGACACGCGCAACGTGATATACGTCAACCACATCAAGTAATGACATATTATTATAGTAAATATGTTCGAGAAACGGACAAAAATTGTGTGGCCTAATATTGATCGCACAAAAGCAGATTACGTGGATTAAGTTGGCGTCTCAATACGTTGCGAGTGAGTAAAATAATTTGTATGTTCAACTCATCCGTTCGTGCCAAGCATTTACATTTGTATATTCGTCGCTATCAAGCGGAACACCAGGATTTTCATGGGTCTTATATATCTAGGTATGAGCTTTTGTCCTAACGTGCTTTATTTTTGAGAAAATCGTTGAAAACGGAATTGAAGTTTCCTATTTGTCCCTTATATCGTTAATTTTAAATGCTGTTTAACGAAGCGATCGTAGTGCAGTGGATAAGGTCTAGGGTTTACACCCGTGGGGATGTGTGTACAAGTCCTCCTCATATCCTTTTTCAATCTACTCGTGCACAATATTAACAAATATATTTCATTTCATGGAAAATAATTCAAAAATAATATATTTTGCCGTGGTAATTTATTCTGAAAATTACCACGGCGAAAAATATTATTTTTGAATTATTGTGCATAAAATGAAATATGTTTGTTGATATTGTGCAGGAAGAGATTGAAAAAAAAGCACACGAGCAGTACTTGAACACACATTCCCAGGGGTGTAAAACCTAGATCCTATCCACCGCGCTACGATCTCTTCATTGAACAGAACTTAAAATTAACGTTTTAAGAGACAAATAGGAAACTTCAATTTCCTTTTCAACGATTTTCTCAAAAGTAGAGCGCGATTTTTATTTTATTTTACTCGAAAATACAATAAAGATTCAATGTAAATCAGGTGTGATTGTTTGTATTTGACTGCGTATTAATATATAGATGTTGTGGTCGAATTTCGACCATCGGGCTATCCTGGTACATATTAATACACACTAGAAGTTGAAAGATATGAGTACGGACGTTACAATTTATTTCTTCCCACGCTTCCTCCTTCTAAAAAGTTATAAAATATTCCCCGACGTTTCGAAAACGGAATGTTGCTCGTGTGTATACCTGCAAAATCGAATCATTTATCCTTCCGCCACTTAGCCCGTCAAATTCGCCCCGCGTCGAACAATAGCGCACGAAGGTGCATCGTAGATCAAGTTAGGAAATGGAAGTTCGGGCGCGTAGCCAAAAACGAATTCGACGGAAACGCCTACCCTACACCTACCCTACCCTACCCACCCGTTGTTATTTATTTTTGTATTTCTACGGCGGATAAAGCGCTGAGTTATCTCCTTTATGTCTATGATTCCGACGCAAATCGCCCGCCACATTAAAGATAAAAATATCACCGTCCGTCGTCGTCTAGCGCAAAGCAAAGCGACACGTGCTTTTTCGTAAGAAATTGGCACGAAAATGAAGTTGACGTTCGAAATGCAACCGGATAGAAATACTCGGTTGTAATTTTCTAAAAAAAAAAAAAAACGATTTTGTTTACCAGACGGTCGTCGTAAGTACGAGAAGAAAATGAATTGACAGTATATTAAAAAAAAAAAGACAGAAAAAGAAATGAAGGATGAAATAAGAAACAACAGAAAAACAAATGGGTCAAAGCTGAAAAACTAACATGGAACAAAGTAGGAACGCGTTGCAAAACAATTGTTGTAGTCTTTCGATTGTCTTCTTTTTTGTTTAAAGATATACGACGATAAACTTGGGAAGTAGATGAATAATGAAAGGAAACAGAAAGAAACCAGCCAAGAAGCAAATGGGAAACGAAATAAAATACCGAACAATTGAAATACGCTTATTTTCCTTGACGTATGTATGTGCCTTCGTTGCTTGTCATTTGTATTTCTTCAACATAAGATGACGAAATTTAAAAGCAAAATTCAGATAAAAGATATACAAAAACAAATGAAATAAAATCGAAACGCGCTTCAAAACAATTGATGTAGCCCTTTTCTGAAAGATATGCAATGACAAACATAAAAAGTAGATGAAGAATAAAAGAAAACAGCTACTGATACAAGTTAAGAAACAAATGGTAAACGAAATAATTGGAAACAAACAAACAAAAAAACAAGTGGGTCAAAAACGAAATAAACTATAACATTACACGAAACAAACGAAATTAAATAATAAATCGGTGTTTGTTTTTCTTTTATGCATGTGATGACAAAGATGAAAAAACTGAATGGAAAATAGGATAAGACGTAGAAGTAAGCTAACGCCAACAAACAACTGAATCGGAAATTCGTTTTGTTTTAGTTTCAACAAAGTATAAAACAATTGAAGTAAGAACGGGACCCGTTACGAAAGAATTGTTATAATCAGTGGTTTATTTTCTTTAATCTTATCGAAGTAATTCACTTGTTTTACTCTCGCACACGCTTACGTGTAAGAGAACTTATAGTGCGGATGAACAACGAATTAGAATAAAAGTAAGAAACAAGCGAAGGAACAAATATCAAAAGGGAAGAAAGTTATAAAAGAAATGAAGCAAGCAACAGGTTACCAAACAAAAGAATAATGGTATTGTTTTCGTCTTAGTTAATTAGAATAAGATCTCCTCACCACACCAGCCATTGAATTAAATGCGAGGGACACGTGCTTCGCTAGCGACGGAGGTAGCATCTTCAAAACCACCGTACCCTACCGAATGATGTAATCGAGTTTGTGCACTTGACCCCTAACGGTAATTATTGAGGTTTTTATCTGAAGAAACAAGCATAACTTCTTCAGTGACTATCGACATTAGCCACATAATACGTCTGCGTACGTTCCAAGTCCCCATTCAATTATCTCTAACCCTCCTCTTCCACCATATCATTCCACACGTATCCAATTCTGAATGGAAATCGTGAGATCTGCCGATGTCCCACCTATTCTCCCACATATTCCTGTCGAACAGATGAGGTCGCGTGAACGGCGAGAGTTTCAATTTCGACGCCTCTTCGCTATACGCGGACCCGTCATCGTCAAAATCGGATGCGGAACCGGAGAAGGAAACTTTCCCAATTTCCATCACACGAGGACACAGTCGCGAGAGAGCGAAATCTGTCGCCCCGACGCGTTCTTGTTTATAACGTCGGGGCGCGGTTTCTTTCCGTTCCCCGTTCCTCCTTTCCTTTTTTTTTCCTCCCGTCCTGAAGTTCGGCGAAAAAGTTCGCGTCCGATTCTCGTTCCGCATGAATATTGATGAGGAGGGAGAGGGGGAGAGGACGTCGCGGTGACGAAAAATCCGAGTTTTGTTAAATAATTTTTTCGACAAGGGACGGGGCGAATTCGCGAGTTACGTTGGCGGACGTGGCCGGAATATCTACCCGCGAGGATTTCGTGATGGAGTGCGTCCGTATTGGTATCGGTAAATATCGAAAAGTCGCGCGGAATTTTCGACTGGCGGACTTAATTCCTTGCCGGGGTTTGTCAACATGCAGTCCCATTCGGCTTCGAAATAGACTTTGTACAAGTTTTTCTCGTCTTCCCTACTTTTTTATCTTCCGAAGTTCTCGCGGCCCATTTTTTAAACGAAAAATTATATGAAATTTGTAAAATTAACTCCATGCACCTAATCCATGCATGCAACGTAGACAAACCGTACTCGTAAGCATTCATATTATCTGACTTTGAATCAATCTTCTCCAAATTATTCATCTCTCTTGGCTTACAAGGGAAGATCCCGAAGCCGGAAATTCAAAAAAATTTGAAACTTTGGGAATATATACAACATATATAGGTGTGCTATACGCAATTTTTTGTGTGCCGACATTCACTTTGAAGGGGTGAAACACCCCATCGAAAATTGACGGATTTTCAATTTTCTCCACACAACTCCAGTAAAAGGAAAGATAGAAGATAGGTGTAAATGCAATAGTTGCAGCATACATCAAGATCTTTCAAAATATGTGACTATCATATATACAGAGTGTTCCGTTAAGCCTTGCGCTTATACTGCAGATGTTTTTGTAACAATACAAACAAAAGTTTGAGATATAATTTGTGTGACTTTTAATTCTGCTTAAAACTATGTAGGGTGTTCTAATGTACAGAGTGTTCCAGAAGTAAATATCACCCTATCCTTGGTTATATCTAGCAGAACTTCATATATTATTTTATAATATATATGTATATATATTATTAAATACTTATTGCAAGGAATGATCTCAATCCCGCAAATTTAAAATATGAAATTTGAGAATATGTAAACCACATATAGAGGTGCGATACGAATTTTTGCTGCAAAGTTAATGAAATTTACTGTATATCTTTGCGGTACTATATTTATTAGATAAGACATTGTTTTGTGTGATAATAACATCCAAAGTATTGGTTTTGGAAATATGTAGAAGACATATGTAATGCGCAATTTATTAATTTGATTTAATCACTCGCTGTTGTAAGAGGAAAAGGTTAGTTTCTTAGACCAAAGTTATATCTTACAATTAATCGATTTTATTAAGCGATAACAAATATATCAATATTTTTAACATTTTAAGCAATACAAATATTGATAAGTACATCAATATAATTTATATGTGATTAGCTGATTAGTCATAAAGTATAAGATATATAGGAAATTTTTGTAGATAACACTTTGCATCTTTTGGTCATATTTATTATGTTGTGAAATACTGGCAAATGAATAATTATTCTGTATGGTGATGAAATTCTTCAAAGAAATGTTTAAAACATAGGAATTCGTTGCACCACGCACATCGTATAATAGCCTGGGCACCGCATATGGAACAGCTACCAGGATGTATAAAATCCTGTTGTCTAAAAGCAAAAGCTACCGGATTTTCAAACTTATTTGGTTTTTTGATCAATGTATCCACTTTTATACCAAGCATAAGCAAATACATCGTGATACTTTGGTGCCGAAAGTTGGTTGTGAATAAGGGACCGTAATTTGATAACATTATTGCGTTCATGCAATACAATATCATAACCAAACAGTAGCACAAGATCGGAAAATTTTCTTACAAAATTTTTCCATATGCGGAAACCATATACATCTAGTGGTTGCATCATTGCCGTAGTCTTTTTCGGTATCGTCAATATTTCAACATGCTTGTTTGATGGTATACTCTTTTGCAATGTAGCAGGACAATGACCAGTCGAAGAGTCCAAGAATAACACGCTCTGAGCTCCCACATTTGGCACATACACACGGGTGAACTATTCATTAAACAGTTCTTTTGTTAATTTTCCCGACGTTGAAGCCCTTACATAAACATTCCACGGTTCAAACAAAGACTGTGTCACACGCGGACCGAAACTACCACTTTGTTCTTTTATGACAATAAATAGAGGGGAAAGAAGTTTTCCAGAAGCTGATATTGTGGGAAGTATGGTATAACTATGTGTTGTTGCGGATATTGACTGCACAACTGCTGTAACCCTTTTTGAACCTTGCACAGCTAACGTGCGACCAGAATGAAGCTCTAGATTAAAGCCACTTTCATCGGCATTGAATGTATTATCTTCTCCGACTTGTTTTATGTGATCTTTTACATGGCTAACAAATGTTGAAGCGATTTCATTCAGCTTTTCGGAATCTGTACCATATGATCGCGTAATAAATTTATTTATTTTTCTTGAAACTATTCTATACGCTTTCTTAAGATTCCAGACCCAATGCCGGGATGCTTTAAAGTTTTCTAAATCTATTCCTTGATTAGCTTGCAAAGCCCATCTTTGAATGTCCAAATCATGAATAATATCACCCGAATCAATACTCTCTACAAACTTATTATAAACGGATTCCGAAATTTGTAGCAATTTTTCCCGTCGTGTGCCTCCCCGGTTTACTGTTTCTTCCCATCTAGAACAAATAAAAGAAAATAAAGACAAATCGTTGTTATATTAAACGGAGTTCACTGTTTACCTGTACAATTGTTGGAGAGTTGAAACTTTTCGAAATTTCTTTTGGACGGTTGCTAACGTAAGTCGCTTCGTTTTCCCACTTTTCCAGTATTCAACAGCTTTGGTTTTATATTCCAAAGTGACAATACCGCCTTCTTCTGGAACACACTGTTCGTCTTCAGCTTCCATCGCTTCTAAAATTTCTTCGCGTGTAGGTGCGTATACATCATCTACGAAGTCTACGGAATGTGGTCTAACTGGATTCAAAAATTCTAGTGTTGTGTCAATTTCCAGCGAAAATGAAGTATCTTTTTGAACGTCAAGAAGCATATCCTTTATTATGTCGTGTAATTCCACTTCGTGGTTATTCACAGGTGTTGGATTATTGTTATTGGCAACGTCAAATGTTACCATGAGCAAGCGAATTACATTTAAAGTATTTACGACAACCATTTTCAGCACCACAGGTTTGTTATACAGTCAAACAACAAATACTATTAATGTCAGGTGGGGAATTTATATAAGCAACGTTATCATTTATCATTGCATTTGGTTGATTATTGCGTTTTTATAAAAACATGTTTACACCATTAGATAAAAACTTCGAATATTATTATCAAACAAAACAATGTCTTATCTAATAAATATAGTACCGCAAAGATATACAGTAAATTTCATTAACTTTGCAGCAAAAATTCGTATCGCACCTCTATATGTGGTTTACATATTCTCAAATTTCATATTTTAAATTTGCGGGATTGAGATCATTCCTTGCAATAAGTATTTAATAATATATGTATATACATATATATTATAATATAATATATGAAGTTCTGTTAGATATAACCAAGGATAGGGTGATATTTACTTCTGGAACACTCTGTACATTAGAACACCCTACATAGTTTTAAGCAGAATTAAAAGTCACACAAATTATATCTCAAACTTTTCTTTGTATTGTTACAAAAACATCTGCAGTATAAGCGCAAGGCTTAACGGAACACTCTGTATATATGATAGTCACATATTTTGAAAGATCTTGATGTATGCTGCAACTATTGCATTTACACCTATCTTCTATCTTTCTTTTACTGGAGTTGTGTGGAGAAAATTGAAAATCCGTCAATTTTCGATGGGGTGTTTCACCCCTTCAAAGTGAATGTCGGCACAAAAAATTGCGTATAGCACACCTATATATGTTGTATATATTCCCAAAGTTTCAAATTTTTTTGAATTTCCGGGTTCGGGATCTTCCCTTGTCAGTATATGTAAAGTTTGTAAATTTGTATAGCGTTCTGGAAGTTGCTCAAGTTGTGTTACTAGAGTTGGCTAAGGCTGGACGAACACGTGAGCGTTACAGAAAGAAAAAGTTTAGAACATAAACTTTTCCAATTACTTGTCTTGTGTGTCGTCGAAATAAAACGAAAAAGAATTTGCTTTATATACTATTTAATTTTAAATTAGAATTTCACAACACTAATTCTTTAGGTCGTTTTTATAAAAAGTAAAAATAACAAACTTAAAAGCGTATAATTCGTTAAATGTGTTTGCATTTTAAAACTTACATATCAAATAAAATAGGAAAACCTTTTTTATAATGATCAGTCCTCAATTTATGCATGAAGCAGAAAGTTGTATTTCGTGCTCCACACCCAAGCTTCTATCACATTTTGAACAGGATGACTTTGTCATTCGCCGTTTAAAAGACGGACAAAAAGCTCAAATCTTCAGTTTCTGGTTTGTTGGCTCTTGGGGCACATTTTTATTGTATTTTTCACCACTCGGCAATACTCTCCCTCACCGACGTTCTCAACGTCGTTGTATGTGAAAACTTCTAAAAGGTGGACAAAGTTCATACTTCGTCGTTTCGACGACCCAAATATCTAAAAAACGAACTTACCCATCAACACGCAGCAACCTAAGCACGCGCTGACACCCATACCACGACAACGACAGAAGCTGTACGAATAATGAGCACGAAGAAGATGTAAATAAAGAAAATACTCTACAGTTTTTGAACATGCGTCGTCGATTCGACGAAGGATGACCTTCTAGAGTTAAGGGGCGAAAGTCATGTAAACGTACGTATCTTCGAGTTTTTTTTTATAAAGAAATGCGCAAGGATTTATTAAATTAACACAAAGCATATCTCAAAATATAACACGTAAAGTATAGTGACAATTTTTTTTTTTAGACTAAAATATTTCAAAATGGCAGCACCACCACCACCAGCTGTATGAAATCGGCACCTCAGATTTGCGTCGTGCGTGCCACAGGTCTCAAATCTCAAGTAAAATCGAAAAATCAAATGGCCAATGAATTAAAGAGTATTTCTGGAAAGTTTCAGCAAAATAGGTTGCAAATTCGTTGGGTTACATTGCATGAAAAATAGTATTGAAGGGACCTATCCTTTTCTTCTTGCAATTTGGTACACAACTTGGCGGTCGTCCACGGAGAGGATGAATAATTTGGTTCATTTTCATTCGTTTTTCGACTCATATCTATCGAATATTATACATAAAATTAAAAAGAAAACTAGCTTATTGGCGCTCGGTGCTATTTGGAACGTAACACTTGTATAAACTACAAGAATATTTATACTTCGAATTCAGGAGTAAAAATTGAGGAACATACTCTCCAAATGTAATTTTCTAAGTAAAAAAAAATGTCAAAAAATTTCAAATTACATGCCTTTCCCCTTACTTCAACAGTCTCGGCTAGGTTCTATTATGCTTAACGGGGACTTACACCTTGACGATTTCGGTAAATATCTTTATTTTCCCGATTAAAATATTTTTTCAGTGAAAGAATAAGTACAAATATATGTATTTCGTGATCTTTATACTTTCTACCACAATTAGGTCGATTAAACAAGACTGACTGAAATAACAGTTATATTCTCAGAACGTTTACAAACATTTTTGGAAACACCTTCTTCAGTGAAAATATAACTAGATAAATGTATAAACATACATTTGTTACTTATTCGGAAACTTTCAACAAAATAACTAATGACTAGGATTTCTTGATATATAGGATATGCAATTTTTTAATATTATACATAACTGATTTAATGTGCAAACACATGCATGCAACTATGAAAACACCCAAAAACAAGAAAAGAAAACCATATAGCAAAAATCTTTGTCGAAGCCTTAACAATTCTATTCAAGGACTAGGGAAAACCAAATTCAAAACCTAGCCAGAGGTTTCCTTCTGAAGAAATGTAAATGTCGTTTTAATCAATTACTATATATGTTACTGTAAAAGGCCGTATATTGGTTAATCTTAGGTTTTATCAGCCGGATTTACCGACGTGAATTGTTAAATGTAAGGATTTATAAAAAGAACGATTTTTTCGGGTTTTACCCGTGACGGCTGGTAAATGGTTTTGGGAATAAAACAATGAATACTTCTTAATCATCAATTTCAATTAACTATCAGTCAAAATATGAGAGGTCCCACCAACGCCGCGGCGTCAACCACGAAGATTTTGCAGAGTTTGACATGTGGCCATTGCAGACCTATGGTAGCTGTGATGCTGAAATTCAACATACTAGCTCAGCTTGTGCCTGTGAACATGAAAAATTTAGTATCGACATCCACAAAACAATATATAGATCGCAATTTATAATTAATTAATGTTGAAGCCACTTTGAGCTCAAATTGTGATTCACATATTGTTCTGCGAGTGTTGATAGTAAACTTTTTTGTTCCCTGGCACAAATTGAGCTAGTATGTTAAATTTCAGCATCCCAATTACTGTGGTACCTTAATAGCGACATGACAAACTTTGCAAAATCTCCAGATCTAAAAGATGCTGCAACTAGTGTTGATTTTGCGAAAGAAATAGCACCATGTCCAAAGGGATTTTTCTTCCTTAAACCAAAAAACACTAAAATAAAAATATGATTCTGGTAGAAAAAATTCTGCACTTTCCAGTGGTATAAAAATAAATGAATTTGGAGTGGTCCCACAGTGAGATATTTGACTTTGGAAATGGGTTATATTTTGCTTGTAAGTGTTTTGTACCATGTTTGTGTGTTAACGGGGACCTACACCTTGACGATTTAAAAAAATCGATTTTTTTGTTGTTGCATGATTCTAATCTAAAGGGTCTCAGAAATGAGCCTGTGAAAGGATTTTTCAGGTTACACTCTAGTTCGAGAGCTATAGCTGATGACATGACGACGCCGGCGCGCGGCTTGTTCGCGCGCCCTAGAGGTCATCCACGAACACGTTGCTACTTGTCCTGTGCATAGTTTTTAACTCGTCCGATGTTCGTTCGTCAACGCCTCTGTCCATGATTGTTTCGATACAAAGGAAACAAAGGGTTCTCCGAGTCTCTCGGTTTTAAACGATCCTTCACGTTGCAAATATTTCGGCTACTGCGCTATTTCAGTTTTTGGTTTCCAGTGCCTTATTTTTCAATTTTGTGTGTGTGTTCACGTAGAAAAACGGATTGGTGGAAAAGGGCGAGGGAAGCTAACGGATAGAATCATCGGGGAGTTGACCAAATTCTATGACCTCGCGATTCGAAGAAACTCGGATTCTCTCAAAAAATGAAAGACGCGATTTTCACGTGTGATGTTCAATCGATGTATGATAACATAAAAAAGTTCGTATCGAAATCATCTCTAGTTATTTTACAATAAATTCTTCAAAATTGGCTCTAAAATTTGCCTACAAGTTGTACGTCCCCCTTAATAATACATTTTTCTTATATAACGTAGTCATTTATAACGTACTTCTGATATAAAGTATTTAAATTCAATCCAGGTAGCAGTCACGCGCGTAATTCGTTTATAACGTACTAACTTCTCCTATGATGATTAAACGTTCTACCGGGATTCCCCGGGTTTTGTAAATTCACAACCGAAGCGTCAAGCGAAACGTTAAGTTACGATGATGTCAGTACTAAGTGTTATTCACAGACAGTTACACGCGTTCTTTTTATAAAATGTGCGTTGAAAATAATAATAATAAATGGTACCGCAAAGCCTCAACTATTCAAGAAAAAGTGGATTTTATTAAAGCATTGATTGATACGAGAATCGCTTGTTGAAACTCCATAACGAATAAAATCAGTATTCATCCACCCGATGAAGCCACAGGATGGTGAAACAATATTTTACTGGTACTATTATTACATATTTTTGAAACCTACAAGGTCTTTTGATTTATTTATTATTAAGGCTGTGGAAGGTAGTTGACAACAGTCTGAAATTTGTAGCAAAAATCCTTCAAAAAAGCAACTGTTTCTACCGTTTTGAAAAATAAAGAAAAAGTTCTAGCAACTTCCGAGCATCGGCAACATGATTCGTATAAAGAAACTTAGAAAACCCATTGGACAGGACGTAGATAAAGCTTCGCTGCAGTGGTTTACGCGTCATCGAAGTGTTAGTAATGTTTCGATTAGCGGTTCAGTTCAGCAAACGAACGCTGAAGAGCTGGCAAAGTTATTCAATTATTATTATTATTGTGGCTATGCACCCCCGAAGGGGTTAAGCCTCCTATTCGGATCTCTAGATCATTACAATTTGCGAGATCAAGCCCTTCTTCTGATTATATGCTTTCACATAATTTCTTCCATAGTTTTTTGTTTCCAATTGATGTGTTGGTCCTTCGTATATCTTGCTCCACTTCCTTCAGCCATGTACTCTTCGGTCTTCCTCTCCTTCTTCTGCATCCCGGCTTCCACTCTGTCACATCATATATTACTGCTCCTGGACGCGCTCTCCATACATGTCCGAGCCACCTTGCTCTTGATAGCTTAATTTTTCTCGCTACATCCATGTCTATTTCTTGTGCCAATTCCTCGTTCGTCCTTCTTCTGTATTCATTCTCGTTTCGTCTAATTGGTCCCAGGATAGTTCTCGTTACTTTCCTCTCCACTATTCTTAAGTCCTCCTCATCCTTCTTTGTCAAAGTTATTCAATACTGACAGTGAGTTTAAATGCAGTTCGGGGTGGTTAAACAGATTCAACAAACGATATAACATTAATGCTAGCCAAGTTCACGGTGAAGCAGCAGACGTGAATTTCCAACAGGAACAGGAATGGGTGAAAAGTGAGCTGCAAGAATTGATAAAAAATTACGATGGCGAAGATATTTCTAATGCAGATGAGACGGGTTTATTTTATACGCTTACTCCAGATTGAACACTAAAATTTAAAGGAGAAAGTGTGTCGGGGTAAGCAATCCAAGGCTAAGATAACTACATGTATGCGCTAATAAATCGCGAACTGAGAAGCATAAATTAACATTGTCATTGGTAAATATAAAAACCCAAGATGCATGAAAAACGTGAAAAAAACTACCTGTTATTCACAAAACTTACGCATGTGTATGAATGGCCCGAATTTTTCAAGAATTACGCGCCTGGGATCAGGAGCTAACTAAACAAAAAACGATTATCCTTTTGTTTGTCGATAATTGTTCAGCTCATCCTTACGTTCTGAATTTACGTAAGATCATGTTAGAATTCTTACCACCAAACTGTACTTCCGCTTTCTCAATAACAATACAATGTATTTTCGAAACTTTGATTATTACACTGGTTTACAGCCAAAAAATACCAAGAACGCCACATGCCTAGATAAGTTAATTGGGACCTCCTGAACACGAAAAACGCTGTAATTTTTTTTTTTCTAAGTACCATTTTTTAGATAACGGTACTTTTGTGTATTTCGGTGTATGGTCCCACTCAAACCCTTGTGGAGCCCGACCGAAAAGTCCGATCGAGATAAATGGCATATCGTTGGAAAGGTAATTGAATGCCTTTTCCGTCGATATGCTGCAAATTTCTATCTGGCAAGAAGTGGCTGAGTTATGGCACCTCAAAGTTCAAAATTTGCCTATTTTTTACGTTTGTTTCAAAATTTTTCATTTTTATTTGGTTTTTTTTTCTACGTTATAGTAAAGATCTGGAATGTTTTATTTTTTTACCAAATAGTTTATTTAATTACCAACATTTTAAGCGTAATTTGAAAAAAAAAAAACGGATGAAAAATAAAATTTTTCTTAAGGATTTTGTGGAACGACAATATTTTCATTTTCCTTGCTCACACACTATATTCGGCGTCCATCAGTTTTAACGTATTTAAAAAAAAACGGAATTTGAATCTCTGTATATGTTGGTAGCCCTGATTGACGAAATATGACATTTTGCTCTCTCTCTGTCACAGTAAACACATGTCAGTTTGGTTTTGTACGTGCAAAAAATAAAATGTGTTCAATCGATCCCAACGAATTTTGTTATGTTTGTGGTGTTCTTGTGAAAAAGAAATCACAACATTTGATGCGAAAAATGAATACGAAAAATTCTGAAAGCGTATAAGAAGTATTTCGGCTTTCGACCTGCGTCTCTCGACAAACCGTGGACACCGAATAATGCATGTAACAACTGCCGAACAATATTAAATAAAATTGGTAAGGGTCAAGAGTGTTTCTTCGCATTTGGAAAGCCAATGCAATGGAGAAACCAGATCAACCATACAACAGATTGTTATTTCTGTTTAACGGAAAAGGCTATCGGACGTAGAATTTAACTAGTTTATCCAGTTGTTAGCTCGGTGACGCTGCCAGTGTCGTACTCAGTATCGTGCCCCAAACCGCAGCTGATTGTAGCGGGGCCCACAGAAATACGAAAAACAACAATAAAAAATGATTCATCAGATGAGTGCAGTGAATCAGAAATGCAATCAAATAAGAAACCCCATTTACTTACTCAGGCCGAGCTTAATGATTTGTGCCGAGATTTGTATTTGCCGAAATCGAAATCTGAATTACTTGCATCACGATTGCAACAGTGGGGATATTGTGCTCCTGAGACACGTGTTACATATTACCGTGATCGCAGCAAACAACTTGCACTTTTGTTCGCAAAAACGGCAAACTTTTGTTTTTGTGCCAACATATGTGGTCTTTTCTATGCTCTCCAACAAAATTATGACCCAGAGGAATGGCGTCTTTTTCTGGATGGAGGCAATGATAGTTTGAAGGCAGTCTTGCTTCATAAAGGGAATACGAAACCATCAATTCCAATCGGATATGGAAAGTACATAAAGGAAACATATGAAGCAATGAAAGAACTTCTCGATCTCATACATTATGACCAACATCAATGGAAAGTTTGCTCTGATTTTAAATTAGTTGCCATACTATCTGGATTGCAAGGGGGCAATACGAAGTTTCCCTGTTTTCTATGTCTATGGGACAGCCGTGACCGTCAGAATCACTACACCCGAAAAGTTTGGCCCGAGCGAAGTGGACGTACACACGGAGAGTACAATATCAAAAATGACCCACTCATTCCTCAGGAGAAGATAATACTTCCTCCATTACATATTAAGCTTGGGTTATTTATAAATATTATGAAAAAGTTGCCAAAAGACAGTCTTGCCATGAATTACCTTAAACAAAAATTTCCGAGAGCCACAGCGAGCAAAATTGAAGCTGGTATATTTGATGGACCTCAAATTCGGGATCTGTACGGTGACCAAGCATTTAATGAGTGTTTAGGTCCAGCTCATTTGGAGGCATGGGAAGCATTCCAGGACATCGTTCACAACTTTTGGGAAACTACAGAAGTCCTGATTACGCTGAGAAGATCGATACATTACTGCAAAAATTCAATGCCATTGGTAAGCGTTGAGTGAAAGCATCTATATCAAAAAGGCCGTTATCATTTGAAAATTGATTCTTTTTAACTTTCAGGTTCAAATATGACACCTAAATTACACTTCTTATTCAGTCATTTGGATATTTTCCCCACGAATTTGGGCTCCGAAAGTGATGAACAAGGTGAAAGATTTCACCAGGAAATGGAAGAAATCGAGAGACGTTACAAAGGCTGGTGGGATGAACAAATGATGGCGAACTATTGTTGGTTCCTCATTCGCGAAGATCCATCCGAAACAAAACGCAAAAGTTCAAGTCGCTCGTCATTTTAATTTAAATTTTTTGAATTTACGTCGAATATAGTGTGTGAGCAATGAAAATGAAAATATTGTCGTTCCACAAAATCCTTAATAAAGATTTTATTTTTCATCCGTTTTTTTTTTTTCTAATTACGCTTAAAATGTTGGTAATTAAATAAACTATTTGGTAAAAAAATAAAACATTCCAGATCTTTACTATAACGTAGAAAAAAATACGAAATAAAAATGAGAAATTTTGAAACAAACGTAAAAAATAGGCAAATTTTGAACTTTGAGGTGCCATAACTCAGCCATTTCTTGTCAGATAGAAATTTGCAGCATATCGACGGAAAAGGCATCCAATTACCTTTCCAACGATATGCCATTTATCTCGATCGGACTTTTCGGTCGGGCTCCACAAGGGTTTGAGTGGGACCATACACCGAAAAACACAAAAGTACCGTTATCTAAAAAATGGTACTTAGAAAAAAAAAAATTACAACGTTTTTCGTGTTCAGGAGGTCCCAATTAACTTATCTAGGCATGCGGCGTTCTTGGTATTTTTCCAAATTAAAAATTTGTAAACCTGTGTTATGCATGTTAACATATGTATCTCTATGGTTAAATGCTTCTTCATTTCATTTTTGTTTATACGTTAGTTTTACACGCGCAAAAGCGTCTTTCGTCTGATATATGTATGTCTACTTATAGCTGCTTGTATTGGTTGCTAAACGCGAATATAAATACGTACATACTTCACCTGAATGTTCACTTTTATTTTTATAAGATACTTCCAATGAAACGTACCACAGTTCGTCTTTCGGACTCGTCAGGTACGTTATAACCGAGTTATACTGTATATATTTATATCTAAAGAACTCTTAGAACAGCGATATCTTGATTTTAATCGTGTAGGATGGAGCGAAGTTACATGCAAATGAAAATATAATAATAAAAATAAAGACCACCTCGTTTACGATTTCCCCGAACACTTCCCTCGCCTCCTCGGCGATTTCTCTTTCGAAAATGTGTACCAACAAGAACAGCTGACGAATTTCACCGGCGACACGGAAAAATACACGAAACACGGCAAAAGACGAACAGATAAAAACCGAGAAGAAGAAAAAATATCATTTTGCATCTTTAAACGTACAAAGGTCTTTTGGTGTGTGTGTATGTGTGTGTCTGGCTGCGCCTCCGTATTCGCGAATCCAACCCCTTGTTTATCCGTTTATACGCGGCGTATTAGGTGTGAACTCCGCCGTCTTTCGAATCGATTCAATGCGGGTATCTAGTATACACTTTGCGCTGCTGCTGAGCTGATTTTCGTTTTTAATATTCATGAGCTCTCGGTCCCGCAATTCCCGCAATTCCCGCAATTCCCGCAACGAAGGATGGTATACGTACACATATATCCATCGTATAGGTGCATGGTTGGTTCACACAATGTGTATACAGAATGAGTTACCAACTATAACCACCTAGAATAACTCCGAAAATATGATAGTAGTAGAAAAGTTTCTGCAACAAAAGTTGCATGGGACAACGGGGGCTATTATACGAGGGCCATTCAGTAAATAAGTTTCCCTATTTTTAACCAATAAACAACATTATTTACAATTATGCAGTTATTTTATTTTCATTATACAACTCATAGACTACTTCTCTACATAATCACCATTTCTGTCCAAACATTTTTGGTACCGTTGTAGCAATTTTTTGATACCACTGTTGTACCAAGCTGTGTCCTGTCTTCGTAGCCAGTGGTTCGCCTCCGCCTTCACTTCGTCATTATTCGCAAAGTGTTTGCCTCCAAGGTGCAACTTGAGTGCTGGAAAGAGATGGAAGTCGCTTGGGGCAAGCTCCGGAGAATAAAGTGGATGTGCGAAAATTTCCCATTTGAAGTTTTTCAGCAACGTTTGGGTCGTTCGAGCTGCGTGGGGGCGAGCATTGTCATGTACCTTGCAGCGTTAACCGTAGTGCTTGGGGGCAGGTAGTCAACCGTGAAAAAACGAATTACAGAACGGAGTTCGCACGTGGACACGTTCACCAGTGGTAGCTCCATGGCAACTGAAGCGCTACGGACTTGCGCGTACGAATAGCGTGATGTGGAAGGTCACGCGCTTCCAACGCATCCTAGTCACCATTTCTTACACTACTAACTAATTTTTACAACGTTTCGTTCGCAGAAAAAAATAGGAAACTTATTTACTGGATGGCCCTCGTATGACGTTAGTTTCTTGTTGCTAGGTAGAGTTGCTTCAGTGATTTGACGGTCAACATTGTTAGTTTAAATGGGATGCTATATATTTTGGTAGTTATTTTCTAATAGCGGCTAGCGAGACGAATCTAATGATGTGCAACATTAAGGTCTTTCAAGGTCAGAGGGGTGAAATGAACTTACAACTACAGAAGGTGTAGAATCTCCTTATCACGGACTGAGTGGTATTCCTTTTAACTTCGGCCACAGAATAGACAGAAGCGACAAGGCGTGTCAGCAGCTTTGATGTGCATGTAGTCGATTTGAATCTTCTCGAAATAACTCAGAATTTAGCTAACGCCATTTTGAAAATTCGAAATGCGCACATGTCTTCGTATTAATTGAAAAATATTATTTCGGAATTCGTCTTCCTTTAATTCCGGATAGAAATTTACTAAAGAACTGGGGGACAAATCGATAGCGATAAAGTTGCGTAAAACTCGGATCGATTTCGAAACGGAGGTCCTCAATTTCTTATTTATTTTCCATGCGATTATTTCCGAAATCCATCGATCGCGAAGTAACGCGCGTTTTCGCAATAACTTTACGAAATTTATTCGATACGTGCAGCTTTTATTTATCATTTATAATCCGAACTATCCCATTCGTCCGTCGTAAAAATTCTATTTCTACATACTTGAGAGAAAATTGTTAGAAATAATCTTAAGATCTAGACTTCGCTTAAGTTTACCTGTATGATCGATTTAGACTTAATGGATCGTACAGGTAAACTTAGGCGAAGCACAACGTCGAAAAATAAAACGTACAACATAGAAAAATAGTTCCAAGAGCATGGAGTATAATAGTTCGAAGAGTTATAATTACGAAGAAAAAGTAGAAAAGCCACATAACTCCTTTGCACAACTTTCCTTGAAAGTTGCCGAACAAATAAACCTCATTGAGGATATTTTTCCGAGGGTTACCTACATTCTTTCGGCCATAAGAAAGTGGACCGAGGATAAATCTCGGGAAAGATGGAGGAACTCCCCAGACGAGAGATCGGCGAAACAGTTCCTTGGAGAGCAAATGCCGAAGTTTACAAAGGACCTACTACGCAGGGACAGAAAGTCCGTCAGAAAGATAGTGGGCCTACTAACAGGGCATTGCAGGCTCAACAAGCACATGAATAAAATGGGCTTGACAGAGGAAGCGATATGTAGATTCTGTCAAATTGAGGAAGAAACCGCGATCCATATACTGTGCCAATGCGAGGTACTGACAAGGACGCGACTGTCACACATGGGAGACGAATATCTCGAGGCGAGACTATATACGGAAGAACCGCTCTCAAAGCTAATAAGTCTAATTAAAGGAATAAAGCTAGATAACGTGAGGACCACAATAGATCTGTAAAGGTCGCAGTGCAAGAGGCAGTTCTGCCACCTCAAGTAATCTAATCTAATCTAATCTACCTACATTCTTATTCATATTTCAACTTTTTCGTCATAAACGTACAAAAGTTGCCGGTTAGGATCTAATTAAGAGCGTCGTCTTCGATCGAATTCCTCCTCGTATTTGCCACCACGTCCGTTCTTTACGATTTAATCGTCTTAAGCGTCTGCCCAAAATTGTGGCGCAGCGCCAAACGAGCACTGGTATTCCTTATGGAACGTTCTTCGAGGAGATATCGAAGATATTCTGGGGATATGTGCCGTTGTGTGTCGTGTAATGATAGCGATGGTTTTTGGACCCTCCTCGTTTATTGTCGGAAATAGTTCTCTGCGGTGCCGCAGGATAAAGGACATTTATTTGCTTGCCGGTTTCCGTTCCGATGCCGGGAGGTATTCGCGCGGCGAAATTAACCCTTTATGTCCGGGAATATTTTGTCTGATGAATTAGAAAAGAACTTATTAATTTTAAATCTATACACATTCAGGAACTAATCACCACAAATAAATTGTTTATCCTGATCCTAGGCTAGCCAGAAAGGACTGTTGCCATATGGCAACGCCAGGCACTATACCTACTTTTGAAATTATAAAAACCCTTATAGTATTTTACTTTTATTTATTTAATTTAAAATGCTATTTGAATACAGTTACATATTTTATGAAAATTTTATGTGATAACTTGCAAAGCATTTCACACATAGGCCAGTATCACACTTTTTACAAGCCGTACGACCAATGGTTTTGCAAAATTCTCCAGCATAACGACGTTTATTTGCTATAGGTACTACAAAGTGATCTTTACCATCGTAACGTAGGGTTTTTTCAATTGAATCTTCAGCATATCGTCTCTTACGTTGAGTGGTTAGTCCGCTCCGCTTTCTATTTTCGCCAAAATGCTTGCAATAGTATATAGCAATTTGTCGTCTGAAATCTAACTCACTCATATGACCTTTTTCAATTCTATGAAGCTGCCAAGCATTTTGTAAGCATACGTCAAGAAGCCACGTAAAAATCGAACTCCACCATTTTTTCTTCTGTATCCAATGCGATAACATTTTGATCCAATCTATCAACGTCGCCCATATTCTTGCTATATTCTGTTGCCACACATGGGCGCTGAATGCTTATTTTCTTTTTCTCTTCTTTTGAATATCGCAAAATCTTTGACATAGGACTAACAGCGAATGCTGTAGATGCAAGTAAAACAACAGAATTGTCCTCCCATTGCGTCAAATTTGCTTCCACTTCTTTTGCCGTGATATAGTCACAATATCCGCGTTTTTCTTGCTTCTTTACATCTTTTTTTTTTTTAAGCTATTGGGCAGTCTTTTGGAACGCGGTTATCCCGAATCGTTCCAGTAGCACAATAATCACTATTTTTTAAATAATTCAGTAGTTGAAAACTTGTAAATAAGTTGTCAAAATAAAACGAATACGGTACATTGCGTTTTTCTTCATGAAGTTCGTCAATCATATTTATGAGAGGACTTGCACATTTTCCGAAACATTGTTCATACCGTTCATTTGATGGCAGATTTTTCCCTTGATATATTTCAAAATTCACCAAGTATCCACCCGTAGTACAGAGAGACCAAACTTTGTAGCCGAATCTTATTGGCTTTCCTCTTATAATTTGCTTGCAACTATGTTTGCCAAAATACGATAGCATACTTTCATCATACGACAGATTTTGTTCAGAGTGAAAGTTTTTAATCATATTGGCTTCTAAATGCTCTGTGATTGGACGAAGTTTCCACATTTTATCAAAAACAAAGTTTTGTTGAGCTGTGCCAACCATATGAAGATAACGGCATATTTCATGAAACCGATCGCGCCGCATACTTTCACTGACGAGATCATTTCGCAAATCATTATCAACAGATCCACATATCTCTAGTTCTAGCTAGAGTATTGTATCCTGTTATTAACAGAATGCCAATAAAAGTGCGAATTTCATCTGCAGTAATAGCCGGGTTATTATGTCCTTTGAAAACTGCATATTCGTTAGATTTTTTACCGATATGCTTTATCAGAACGTCATCGAAAAATTTTTCAAACTGTTCGTGTGGTTGCAAATGAAGACAGTCTTTGTAATTACTCTCTGGAAATATCGGAATCGATGGAACGAATGTATTATTTGCCCAAGTGTATTTTTGTTTTCCTACTGAAGTAGGTAACGGACACCGTGAGAATTTAGGTATAACTTTCTTTAAAACAGTCGGGGATGAAGAAGTATCTGACGTCGTACTGCCGCATAGAAGATCAATAGACAAATCTTCAGTAGAATTATTAAAAACATCTTCTAGGACTTTATTTATTTCATTATTATTGTCATCTTCATAAAAATTTACATCAGAAGATAAACGTTGTCCACTTCTTAACACTATTTCGCAGTTTGATTTCAACTGTGCAGGACAAACATTATCTGGAATACCAGACTCATCTTCTGGAGCATCATCTTCACCGCTAACAAAACCATCTTTATCAGGAGGCTCGATAAAAATCTTACAAACATCATCTTCATTTTCGCTTTCAAGTTCCTCCAAAAACTCTAAAGCTTCAGTTAAAGTCAATTTTCGGTAAAAAATATCAAAATAAGTCCTAAACCTAAAATGTTATCTTATGTACAAGACAAAGCTCACAGTAGTGCCTAGCGTTGCCATATGGCAACGCACCTATATATATATATATCGAAATTTCTAAATGAAAACTAAATTTATATTGCCTAATTGTTTTTTAAAAGTAAAAAACCACCTTTTATTTATATAATGGTAAAAAAATATCTTAAAAAAACAAACGATTTTAAAGAAATACGGGAACTTACTTTTTCATAAAATCCATGTTAGCACAATTTTTTTATCGCCTAAGAAACAACCTGTCTGGCACACACGTTTAACATAACTGACCTTTCTCTCTTGAAGTCTAATAAGAACACATTCTGAGCTTTGCAAAACAGTTATTTTTTTTTATTTTGTTGTTGCGAATTGTATACAACAACCTAGCAACTAAAACTATATCTGTGTGTGGCAATATGGCAACACCAGGAAAATAAAGGGTTAAGGCGGGACGACCCCGCGCATAAATTTCATCGCCGAAGGAAACGGTAGACTTGTTTAGAATCGCGTGCGGAAACAGATGTTTCGTGTCATGGATAGATTTGAGGTACAGTTATCTTACCGGTTATTTCTACTCTGCGCCGTTTCTATTTCGCAAAAATAATAACAAGAAATTTCTTTATTTATTGACACAGTAAGTTAACTGCAATATAGCTACATTTGCCGACGATACGGCCATCCTAATCGTCGGCAATAATTATTTAGAAACTAAAAAGAAACTGTAAGAATCCTACAATAAAATAAACCAGTGGATGGGGAGGTGGAAAATCAGATTTAATGAAGCCAAATCGGTACACGTTGACTTTACAAACCTAAAAAGCAAATATTATGAAATAACTATAGATAACAAAGTCATCCCTTATTGCAACTCTGCCAAATACTTGGGTATGAACTTAGATGCACGACTCAAATGGAAGGGGCACATCAAAAAGCAACGAAGAGAACTTGCATCAAATTTTAAAGCTTAGATTTTCTTCTAGGAAAAAGATCTAAGCTGTCAATATACAACAAACTGCTATTATATAAACAAGTCCTAAAACCTGTTTGGACCTACGGCATACCATTGTGGGGGTGTGCAGCTAAAAGTAATATTATATTATATTATACAAAAATTTCAAAATAAACTACTTAGATGTGTGGTTAATGCACGCTGGTTCTACAGAAACGAAGTTCTGCACAGAGACCTGAACATGCCACCTGTCAAAAACTAGGCAAAAAGAACTTATCGATATTCTGCGTAATATAAGAAATTCGCTTGGAAGTTAAAAAATATCTGCACTCATATCTCTATTTGCTTTTGGGATTAATGCCGATCTCACTCGAAACATATTGTAAAGTTCCAAAATATAAAAAGCAGGAGTAACTCTACGCTGGTGGGGAATTGGGAGGAGGGATCAAACTTTCTAGTCTAATAGTCAGCAGTCTAATAATAAATATTTAGTTACAGAATTGCAGCAATTAATATGACAAAGATTTTATGCATTTCTATTATTTCTATGTAACGTCGTTTTAATGTCATAGCGCTTCTGTTTATTTATGGTGCTAGTAAGCAACTACTATTTAAAAATCGTCATCGGAATTTGTAGTGCAATAACCCCCCCTCACAATAATCATATTTTCTCTAAACGAACTAATCAATTTCGTAGATGATAGACTTTTATCTTAGCGGCAACGACTACAGGTTCTCGATACGGATAACACAGGTCTGCGAAAAAATTTTTTGTCAGCTGCATGCGATATTTTTACTGAATTATATGTTTTAAAGTGCGCTGATTTCAAAAGTGATGGCCATTTTTTCTATCACATAAGGATTTTTGAAAATTCAAACACAAAAAATTGGTTAAAGCACTCCTTTATTCAAAATTTTCAAACAATAAATATTTTTTTAAAGCAAACGAAACATTATTTTGATACATATACTTATTCATGTTCTTTATGAAACCTCTTCTTCTTTTCCTTGATACTTTGACGAGTCCTTTTCCGATTTCCATCTTCAGTTTCTCGCTTAAGCAGCCAACAGTAGTCAGCAAGCATAGTGACATCCCATCGCCCTTGGTACCTTCTCTCGATATCACGGACATCCTGGTGAAATCGCTCCCCCTGCTCTTCACTGTAAGCTCCCAGGTTTTCAGGAAAATAGTCTATGTGAGAGTGTAAAAAATGGACCTTCAAGCTCATCTTGCAGCCTTGAGCTTCGTATGCTGCTAGCATCCGTTGCACAATGGTTTTATAGTTAGGATCCTTAGTATTTCCCAAAAACTTTCGCACTACGTCCTTGAACGATACCCAAGCTTCTTTTTCCTTCTCATTCATAGTTTCCACAAATGAAGGGTCCGTTAAAAGTTTTCTTATGTCGGGGCCGGTGAAAACTCCCTCTTTCAACTTTGCTTCTGACAGCTTCGGGAATTTTGTACATAAATATTTGAAACAGTCTCCATCCTTTTGCAGCGATTTAACAAATTGTTTCATCAACCCCAATTTGATATGGAGAGGGGGCAACAAAACCTTTTCTGGTGGTACCAAGCTAGTGTTTATAACATTTTTCTCTCCAGGTTTTAAAGTTTCTCGGGATGGCCAATCACTTTTTTCCAGTGCTGTTCTCTGGCTCTACTATCCCACAAGCATAAGAAGCATGGGTATTTGGTATAGCCTGCCTGCTGACCCAAAACCATTGTCAGTATTTTGAAGTCCCCACAAATCATCCATTGATGGTCTTGATACTTGATTTTTTTCCAGGATAATGGCCAAATCGTTATAATCTTCTTTCATATGCACAGAATGTCCAATCGGAATCGAGGCAAATTTATTTCCATTGTGCAATAATACTACTTTAAGGCTAGTCTTAGATGAGTCATAAATAGGCGCCATTCAGATGAGTCATACTTTATATCAAAGCGATGTATGAGTTCTTCCACATTATTGCAGAAAACTAAATTTCCTTCTTTTGAGAAAAACTGGGTAAATTCTTTTTCTCGGTGTCTGTACCAGTAGAAAGAAGTGCCAGGTGATAAAAGGTTTTTATTTTTAATCTAGAACCTAACAGTTCGGCTGCATCTTTTGAAAGACGTAAATCTCTTACTAAATCATTGAGCTCACCTTGAAAAAATAGTTGAGGCCTTCCATCTTCGTCAAAAGATAAATCTGAGCTTGATTCACCCGGAGGAGGTAATGTAGCTTCGTCCTCCAACTCACTAGGGTATTCATCCAAACTGGAAGGTGGCTGCGGAATAGATATCTCGGAGCTATGGGGCACTGGACGTATAGCTGAGTCAAGATTAGGATAACTTATGTTTCTTTTGTTTTTGAATTGAATCCCTTTACGTCAACTGAGCAGAAGTAGCAGTCAGTGGTGTGATTTTTCTGCTCACGCCATATCATAGGAATTCCAAATCGAAATGCATTTTTCTTTCCCTTAAACCACAAACGAAGATCTTCTTCGCATCTTCTACACACCTTATGCGGGGCCCATGGTTTATCTTGATGACCAAGTTTTAATTTAAAGTAGGCAAAATAAACTTTCCTTACAAAATCACTTATATTTCTCTGTTGACTTTTAATAGTGAATTCACCACAGATATAACAAAAACTGTTTGGAGAAATAACACAACCCCTTGTAGCCATGATTAACAGACAACAGTACTGTTCACTTGAATATCAGTGAGAGCTTTTCTTTGTTTCAAGCGACCAGGCGTCAATTTAAAGTATAAATGCAACTTAATATGCTAGAACTTACTTTGCGCCAAAATAACGCGAAAAGATTGTAGCAGAGAATAAAAAATGAGAAATCAAAGAAGAAATGATTACCGTTATTTTTCTTTAAAAATTATGTGCTTAAATTTTAGTTTGCATATAATTGTGTAAAAGTGTACGTCATTTGACTTGTCTCAACATGTTAAAACATTCCCAGTCTCACCAACAGCTCAGGTTGTTTTTCTCCATTATCAAATAAAAATCATATAGGTTTATTACCAATGAACATAGATACTGCAATATGTATACATAAAAACTTATGTGATATAATAATTTGAATATTTGTTCTGTTTTTGGGAGGTCAAAATCTGTAAGAAAATGTAAAAAAATCCTATGCAGTTTTTTGGTCGCAGACCTGTGTAATCCACACATTCCATTTTCTTATCACTTGCAATTCGATATTTACACGTGATTACTTTTATTTAGCGTAAAAGCATGCAATAAGTACAGGTGGCCATTTTCAGGAAAAATGATTTACAAAAACGACTCATTCATAGATATTGCTTGGCGCCCTCATACGTAATATATGTGTGCGATTTATTTTGGTAGAATGATTAATCAATTTGCACTACATAAATATGTATATTTAGTTATTTAAATATACAAGTCGAAAAGTTGTAACAGTATGTATACAATTTTTAGTAGAATATGTGGGTGCCAACTAAATCAATAACAATGACAGGTGCAAAAAGTAAACGAATAGTATATTGATATGATACAGATGATCAGCATTTCTGAATGTATTTAGTTGATGTCTATGTACTATTTATTTTATTTGGTTACTAGTTATTCGCGAATTTTAATTGAATTTGAATATTTTACTGTTAGTGTTGGTTTAGGTGTAGCATCTATAATCTGCAGTTTGAATGAAAATAACTCTTTCTTTGATACGTATTATTATTTCGTGAAGGTTGAATTTATATGCGGCGAAATGTCTTTTTTATAACGGGCATAATTTAATAATAAATAAAACAAATTTTGTATTAGAAACATATTTTCTTTGAAAGCGCTCTCGTATTAACCATTGAAGGTTGATAAGACAATTAGCTCCTAAATAGTATATACATATTCTTGTATTCGCTGTCATGTTAACTGCATATTTCTGTACGTGCATATGTAGCTAAATATTAGTGTTACCTTCTTCAAATAACACTTAATAGAAATATGATATTTACTACCTTTCATCCCAAAAGGTATTTCGATAACAAAAGTATTCAATCCGGTATGGATGATAACATCGCTATCGAATGCTTAATATGCCTTATCAACTTTCAAATATATTTCGTTGGATTAGTGTTTGATTGGTGAAACTGCACACATTTATGAAACAAATACAATTCACAATAATATTTACGTCCTGACTGAGAGAGTTGAAATAGATGTGAAAGAAGATCTTTATAATAAATTAGAACAAGAAATAGAAAAAGTGCCAAATACGATATGAAAATACGCAAAAACTGATAAAGAGTGTATATTAGAGAGAAAGACAATCGAGGAAATATTGTCTTAAACACCTCAAATATTTGCTTAACGTTGATGAAATGGAAGAAGGTGATTAG
This sequence comes from Chrysina gloriosa, assembly GCA_038088585.1. Classification (NCBI taxonomy): domain Eukaryota; kingdom Metazoa; phylum Arthropoda; class Insecta; order Coleoptera; family Scarabaeidae; genus Chrysina; species Chrysina gloriosa. Next base: position 1,836,796 of record CM076088.1, on the reverse strand, counting down.
CCTCAGGACATTGCAGAAGTAGTAAATATGTCAGCAACAAACCGCACAGAGAAGGACTTATATGGAAACTAACCCCAAAATTTAGAAGACGTTGGGAGTTTAATAAGGAATTTAAAGAATAACAAACGTCCGAATAAGGATGGCATAGTTCCAAAAAATGATATAAAATAGAGGCGGAAACCTGACGAGAGCGATACACAAACTAATACATACGTAGAATATGAGAGGAAGAAGAAATGCGGACTACAGAAATTACAGGGGAATAGCGCCATTAAATATCGCGCGAGAAGCAGGAATAACAAACAGTACACGACTTAAATTTCATAGAAAACATCAGTGCCTGGCATATCCAGACCAAATCCTGCTAGTAGCAAGAAGGTGTGAAGAATTGAAAAACAAAATTGAAAAACCTGTCAAAAACTAGGCAAAAAGATTCGCAGAGAAGTACGAGGCCAGACTTCGCCTCCACGTTATCGAAGACAACAGTTAAAAGAAGGCTTCAAAGAAACAAAACCCTATGAACTGGTGTAGTAGCGTAGTGTACTGAGATTATAAGATGTAAGAGAATAAAATTGTAAGATAGTCAGTTATGACTAGTAACAACAAAATTGATTAGAGAAAAAAATTATTGACAGATTATAACCGATACGAACGAAAAATATCACTGGCTGACAAAAAGAAGTTTTCTAACCCTGTATATCTACTATATTTATAATTTACATTAAGTTGACATCTAAGAAAAAGCAAACATCAAAAATATTTATTTGGAACACACTAATTTCTATTTCTTCCTTTTATGTGGGGTCACATCTCTCTTCAAAGATCAACAGCAATCACCCCCATCATGGCTGGACCCCATCGCCCTTGGTATCGAATTTCCATTGTCCTTATATCTTGCTGGAATCTTTCATCTTGTTCGTCGCTGAGAGCGCCCAAATTCTTAAGGAAAAAATGATGAATGGAAATGGAGAAAGTGAATTTTTAACGAAATTCGGCAACCGAGCGATTTGTTGGAGTCTAAAAGTGCATATAACTAGTTTTGCGTGGTTAGCATCCATATTGTTGCTTAAAAATTCCCTCGCCACACTTACAAATGAGTTCCAAGCTCTGAGTTCTTGTCCGGTGAGCTCTTTTATGAAATCATCATCGTCCAGCAATTTTCTTTTTGGAATAACCTTCAGTTTCTGTCATGCAATGCAAAAATATCAATCGTCAAAATGGCTGGTGGGTTCCCACCATACCATTCAAACTGCAAACGACATACTTTTCTATTCTCTTTCATCCATTGCACCAATGACACACACACATAGGGAACCTACTGCTTGTGTTGATGTCCAATCGAAACGCCAAAATACACGAAATAGGCTTTTCCTTACATGTTCAGAAAATGATCTGGCTGTGTGATTTCATCAGAAATTCTCCCCACAAAAGGAGAAATTTTGCTTCCCGCTGAGTGTTCCACATGACATTTTCGTCGTTAAGAAAACTCTCTTAACTGCGCGCAACCACTCGCTTCGAAAATCAAACGAAGACTGAATAAGGGAATAAGTTTACTGTTATATACACTCCATTTTAGGTTATCTCTCTATTTTAAAATGCACCGCTTTTAAATGATTCCTCGCCAAATTTACTACCTGTCCATATAAAAGGGTCTAATGTGCTTAGTGAAAATTGAACGTCTTAGGGCTCCATGAATATTTTCTCTATTATTAGAATTGTGAAAATGATGGGCCGACCTGTGTGACAAGAATCGGTACGACAAGTGTATTAGGAGTATTGTAACGGGTTTCTCATTAATAGTCGTTATTTCAAATTTGCCGCTATTTCTCAGATATGAAATTAGCAGCAGTAATTGTTTTGCATTTTAGTAGTAAAAACTATACGGTTAACAAGAATCGGAACAATACACACTTAAATGACGCATTGAAATTAGTAAGAATTTAGTATAAACAGGGTGAAACTTTCGCAGAAACAATTCGTAAAGTTCGAATTGCTGTCGCACGCAATAAGGGTAAAAAGTCGGTTTCTAGTTTCTACGAAAATTCTTAGATGCTCGTAATGTTCTCAGATGTTCTCAAAAATAAGTCTTAGCACTCTACTAGCACCCTAAAACAACGTGAAAGAGAAAATGACATCGTAATTAACCCTTATCCGGGCAGAACACTTTACAAACGTAGCCGGGCAGTTGGGGGCCTAGCAGGCCCGGTGTTTTGTTTTCGTTTTTTTTTGTTACGTAATTAATAAAACAATGGGTATATGTGAATTATATATTTAAAGACCTTTATAAATAAGATTAATTACTTACACATCAAAAATATTACTCATTTGCTACAATTATAGCACACAATTTTTGATGTAGAGTGTTCCTTACAAATGTTTTGTTCGCACTCATAACAACACTGTTTTCCTGTCTTTAGTTTTGGGACACATGTAGCACCTTCTTCTAGCACCTGTTTTAGCTTCGGTTCTTGTTCTCTTTGACGGTGTTGCTTCTTCTGCAAATTCGCTGACACAGTGTCGAATGGCACGCTGGAGTCCTGCCGTCTTTCTTCTGCGAACGTGGGAAAGAACTAGGTTTTCAGATAAATCTACTAGAAACAATCTCCTTCTTTCATGTTTATTTTTATTCCAATTTGGGTTCAAATTGATCCACGTGACATATGCTGCAATGCCGCTTATGCCAACAAGGTTCGTAAAAAATGCAAATGGCCAAGGATTTGTTTTACGTTTACATGTGTATTTGTGAGCCATTTGATCTAACGTATCTACGCCGCATTTGGTGTTATTATAATACAGAATTGTTTCTGGTTTTTCTTGGAGTCATCGTCACAGTGGTTAGTATGATGCATGGTTGAGAGAACTAAAACAGTTCGGTTTTTCTTCGGCACGTACGACACTAAGGTTGCTTTGTCTGTAAATCCGAAAATGGACGTTTGTTCTTCACGTTTTCTGTTTGGTAAAAATTCCTTTGGGATGAAGCGTTTATTTTTCCTTACCGTACCAACACTCGTCAGCCCATTGGTGAATAACGCCATTGCTAATGATAAGTCCGTAAAATAATTGTCGAACGTGACATTTCTGTTTGTGTTATAGTATGGTTGTACAAGCTGCTCCACTAGTTGTGTTGCGAGTCCCTTGACAATTTGATTTCCTTCCTTTCCAATATAAGGACTACCATTTAGAGGATAGTAGGTTTGAGAATCACACACCCACCAGATCTTCATCCCATATTTATCTGGTTTCGAAGGCATATATTGCCTAAATGGACATCTTCCTCGAAAAGGTACAAGTTGCTCGTCCACTGTGTTATTTTCTCCAGAGAGGTAATGCTTTTTCAGATTGCTATTTACTTTCTCCCAAATAACTCGGATAGGTGCAAGTTTATCGTTTCTCCTTCTTTCGGGACGCGTTACTTTGTCATCGAATCGTATAAACCGCAACAAACTTTTGAAACGTTTCAATCCCATCGTTGCTCGAAAAATTGGAGGACCATATAATGAACTCCACAGAACATCGTAGCTGGTATCATTAGCACTTAGGTGACCGGCAGTTAGAAGCAAACCAAGAAAAGCGCGAATTTCGAAGTTATCACATGGTTTCCGGCGGACATCTATCAATACCCTCTCTGCCATCTTGTTTGTGTATGAAGCTATTTCGTTGAGTACAGTTTCATCAATAAACAACAAAAATGCATCAATGGTATCTTCAATAACTTTTCCGGGTGGTAAGATAACTTTATGCATCTTGGATTTTATTATGTTATTTGATCGAACGCGTCCTATAGAAGGAGGCTGGCTGCTCCACACTGAACCATCTTTAGCGGTAAATTTGGAAATACTGGCAACAGGAGTGTCGCATAATTCTTCAATGTCTTCTTCAGCTGCTTCTTGAACGTCTTCCGTTTCCGTAGCAGTGGATAAATGGTCTTCTTCGTCTTCATCCTCGCCATCCGACTCCAAGTTTACAGGCTCCTTGTCGTCGTCCGATAGATTTTCTAGTATTTCTGCGAGTTCGGCGTCTGACAAAAATTTTCTCGACATTGCTGAATGATTATAGCACTATCAAGATAATGTACAAACTAAAGGCAATCAAGAAATTGTCGTATTTATATATACAGGCAAACACATAATTTCCACTTCACCTAATTACAATTTCTTGGAAAAAGTAAGGCTCATCTAATTATAACTCATAAATGTATTTACTTCACAAATGACCCAAAAATGTTTGGAATGCCTAAATACATAAAGAAAATTAGAAAACTAGTCGTTTATAAAATAATCAATGTCGTTTACTGTTTGGGCCTCCTAAGCCCGGTTTGCCCGTCAATGGGAGTTTAAGCACAATATAGTAATTACGCGTCAATTATAAAGCATTTTTCAAAAACTACTTAACAGAAATACAGTAAATAACATTTCTGAGGAATTTTAAAGAGGATTAAGCCATAATAACTCTTACTTAGTAATTACTTTTGCTATCATTGCTCGGGCCTGTTAGGCCCCCTTGCCCGGATAAGGGTTAACAAAAAGAAAAACTCACCTCCAATGGAGGGAGAAGCAAACGCCCATCTTAGCCGATAGTTCGAACAGTAAAATTAGGGAAACGTAACTCCCAGATTCACACAACGATAATATTAAACTTCCCAGAGTCGAATTCGCGTGCGAATCGTCGAAAAATGAGACTTTAAAGCGAGAACGCAACAACCTGTTTACGTAAAAAGAATTGTATCGAAAACCTACGAAAGCGGGGCGCCATCTACACGTCAGAAATGGAGCGAGAGGCCAAAAGTAACAATATAGGAACACTGTGACAAATTGACCGTAATAATACCATCCTGTCAAAAGGTATTCTAAAAAGTTATTAGTTTGGGAGCTGCAGTCCGACGCGCTAGTCGTGAGTCACCCGGTATACTTTATTGTTATTGTTATTTTATAGTATTATTAGCACATAACAAATTGTAATGAAAAATATCCTCAAAAGGATGATCATTTGTAAGAGAAGCCGAGGTGGATTTTTACCAGATATTGTGTTTCACATTTAATGGTAGGATTTTAACTTGATAATGAAATCGGTTTTTCAGAAAAAAGATTCAATTTTCATTTAATTTAAAATGACGGCTTTTATTCGCATCAAAAACGACAAAACCAACGGACGCTCCTCTCGATTAAAATGTGCATAAACAATTAACGTATGTACATACATACGTCGTACAACCGACGACGAAAGAAAGGCTCGTTTAAACGCGAGCGCACGTCTGCCGAATAATATTTTGATGATAAATACCGAAACTTTCGAGGGGGAAGCGTCTCGAGCAAACATAAGTTCGCATATTAAGCCCGAGTTCGTTTAAGTACTTAGCGCCGATGCGAATTTCTTCGTCGTTCATATAAATGTTAATTCGGCTAACGCCACGGCGGCGACGGCGAAACTTATCTCGTTTCGCCGCCGCCGCAGACGAAACTTACTTTTAGGGATGTTTTTAGGGATGCTTTTTAAGGACGTCATACGCCGCGCGCCTACGACGTACCACGTCGGTCGTTTGATTTGCATAAAAATACGATTCGTTTGTTTAAATCGCGAAGACGATGTGCTCGCAAAGACGGTGGGAAACGAAGCCGCGACGGACAAAAAGGGCGATGAATTTAATTTCATGTGCTGCGCCCAATTAATCGTGGTCGAAACATAAAGGGGAAGAATTTATCGCGGTGGAAATGTCAGACTTTCAAGTTGAAAATGGGAAATGAATGATTCGGGATGCGAGTGCCGGTTACGAAGTTGTCATCATCAACGTAAGACGAAGAAGTCGCTTTTGTAAAATTTCTATTCGATTCGGAGATGGGAAATGAATGATTCGAAACACGTATTTCAACTATTAACTTGTCATCCTGCACATCCTTGCTTAGGTATCGATAAAACAACTGACAGCTAAGTTATTCTCAAAATATTACAGTTTCGTTGTTCTAAGACTAGCAATGTAATTTAGTTCAAATCGGCGGTGGAAAAGTAATTACACCAAATGCTAATTTCAACTAATAATCTGTCATTCTCAGTGCCAAACAAAGTTATCGCGTTTGCAAGATTTCAGCAGTTTAGTTACTCCAAAACTGCTAGAAATTGTCGCTCCAAAGACATCAAGTTGCATGTCTCAGAGGAAACGATAGATGCAGTTATTTTAAAGCTTGACGATTTAGTTGCTTCGAAAAAGTTGGTAGCTCTAAACAGTTATCGGGAACAGATGGGTTTCTTATATGTCCAGAAGAAACGGGCAGGTTTGATTTTAATACTTAGTTGCTTAAAAAATAACAGCTTAGTTGTGCTAAAGACATCGATTGTCCAGTTCTCCTAAAGTTGTCACTCCTGTTACTATGAAGGAGCTAGCGGCTTACGTATCCTAAAAACTACTTAGCCTACAGAAATCTATAGTGTAGTTATTTTAAAGATGGTACTTTAGTTACTTCGACAGTAGTAGCTTAGTTACCCTGAAGTAGTAACTAATTCAGTTATCTGTGGAAATGTATTGATTAAGTCAGTGCGAAACAAGGTAATCACGTTTATTAGATTACAACAGTTTAGTTGCCCTAGAAACGTTACAACTATTTCCTCCAAAAGCAATAATTGGGTTATCTTAGAGAAGACGATAAGTGCTATTAGTCTAAAGCTTAACCCCTTAGTGGCTTCGAAAAAGTTGGCAACTTAGTTATTCCAAATAGTTATCGTGAACAGATCGGTTTCTTATATGCCCGAAAGAAATTAACGGTTTAATATCGAATACTTTAATACTTAGTTGCTTCAAAAATAATAGCTTAGTTGTGCTAGAGAAATCGATTGTCCAGTTCTCCTAAAGTTGTCACTCCTGTTACTATGAAGGAGCTAATAGCTTAGGTATCCTAAAAACACTACTTAGCCTACAGTTATCTGTGGAAATGTATTGATTAAGTCAGTGCGAAACAAGGTAATCACGTTTATTAGATTTCGACAGTTTAGTTGCCCCAGAAACGTTAGAAGTATTTCCTCCAAATGCAATAATTGAGTTATCCTAGAGAAGACGATAGGTGCTGTTATTCTAAAGCTGGACAGTTTAGTTGCTTCGAAAAAGTTGGTAACTTAGTTAGATCGGTTTCTTATATGCCCGAAAGAAAGTAGCGGTTTAATTTCGAAAACTTTAATACTTAGTTGCTTCAAAAATAACAGCTTAGTTGTGCTAGAAAAATCGATTGTTCAGTTCTCCTAAAGTTGTCACTCCTGTTACTATGCAGGAGCTAGTAGCTTAGGTATCCTAAAAACACTACTTAGCCTACAGAAATCTATAGTGGAGTTATTTTAAAGATGGTACTTTAGTTACTTGGACGCTAGTAGCTTAGTTACCCTGAAGTAGTAACTAATTCAGTTATCTGTGGAAATGTATTGATTAAGTCAGTGCGAAACAAGGTAATCACGTTTATTAGATTTCGACAGTTTAGTTGTCCCAGAAACGTTAGAAGTATTTTCTCCAAATGCAATAATTGGGTTATCTTAGAGAAGACGATTGGTGCTGTTATTCTAAAGCTTGACAGTTTAGTTGCTTCGAAAAAGTTGGTAACTTAGTTAGATCGGTTTCTTATATGCCCGAAAGAAAGTAGCGGTTTAATTTCGAAAACTTTAATACTTAGTTGCTTCAAAAATAATAGCTTAGTTGTGCTAAAGACATCGATTGTCCAATTCTCCTAAAGTTGTCACTCCTGTTACTATGAAGGAGCTAGTAGCTTAGGTATCCTAAAAAACTGCTTAGCCTATAGAAATCTATAGTGGAGTTATTTTAAAGATGGTACTTTAGTTACTTCGAAGCTAGTAGTTTAGTTGCCCTGAAGTAGTAAATAATTCAGTTATCTGTAGAAATGTATTGATTAAGTCAGCGCGAAACAAGGTAATCACGTTTATTAGATTTCGACAGTTTAGTTACCCCAGAAACGTTAGAAGTATTTCCTCCAAAATCAATAATTGGGTTATCTTAGAGAAGACGATAGGTGCTGTTATTCTAAAGCTTGACAGTTTAGTTGCTTCGAAAAAGTTGGCAATTTAGTTATTCCAAATAGTTATCGCGAACAGATCGGTTTCTTATATGCCCGAAAGAAATTGGCGGTTTAATTTCGAAAACTTTAATACTTGGTTGCTTCCAAAATAATAGCTTAGTTGTGCTAGAGAAATTGAATCGAGAAGACTAGTTATCCTACATGAATCCGTGATATATTTATTCTAAAGTTGATAGTTTAGTTCCTTCGTAGTTAGTAGCCCGAACTAGCAAGTAATTTAACTATCTGTAAAAATGTATGGCTCAGGTATCGTGAAGAAACTGGCAGCTTAGTTATTCTCACAATATTACAGCTTCGTTAGTCCAAGACTATCAAATTTGTTAGTTGAAATTGCTAGTGTAATTGCATTCTGGAGTTAGCAACTCAGTTTCGAATTTACTTTAATCTGCGGTGGCTATAAAAACACAAAGATTGGGAAATTAGTGTTGCCACTGTGAAGGTGATATTTCTACAGGTGCAGACTTGCAATGAGACTCTTCGAAACAGTGTTAACTATTAACGATTCTGATGAATGCAGCCTTAGGATGAAAAGTAGAAATAGAAATTTTTGTCAAATCGTGCAGTACCTTTGCTGACTGATCGTTCAGATCTGTTTATTAGCTTGTAGTCTCAATTACATGGGGACGTAAGAAAAACTTGTTAATTTTCCAAATTCAAAGGACGAAATTTACATATAAACGTAGTACAAAGGGACAATACCGAACGGGCAGAAAAAAATACTAACATAGGTCGGACTTGACAAGACCGCCGCGCTTCCATGCTGCCCCAATTATCCCCTGTTCGGAGCGAAAAAAACACACGAAAACGTAACGGGTCAGGACGAATTGATCCGACGATGATGGCGGGAATCGCACGCAAATATTCAGGACGTTTCTTCTGTTTTCGCTTGCCGTCGAAGGGAACGATCAATTGCTTTACGAAATTACGGTAGTATGTATTTGCAATGTTCGATTCGGGACCTCGTTTTTGAGCAATGAAGTTGCGAACGTCGTAAAAATGATCAGAGGTTAAACATTCGATAATAACTCACGATCTGAGTTGAATGAATTGCTCGAATGAGAAACAAGGGAACTGTCCGTTTCAGTTACGGTTAGTTCTGTACGGGGTTTGTCACAACTGTCGCGCCAACATTTATTTATAGGATTTATGATTGTTAAGGAAGAAAAATAATTACGTACCGTAACGAATTTGTCGAAACGTAGAAACGATGGACTCGGCTTTGGATATGGGCCGACAAGTTGGCTGTGAAATTAAACAAAACACGTCCTATCCAAATATCCACTTCACCTTGCTTAAGATATGGCCGAATTTTAGTAGCGTTTACATTTCCTACGTCTAAATAATAAACATCTTATTTGATCGCATAGTGGTGCATGAGGTTCTACAAACGTTCCTTGCGAAACTTAATTTAAAAATTAATTTTGATTTTCTTATGATAGTGGGAAAATATTTCTTTTTTTTACCAATTCCATTTTCTTTACTTTTGACCTTCATTTGTTGTAAAATTCTTTTTAATCACATTTTCGAAGTTCTTCACGGGCGTATGGACAGATGATTAATCTGGGCAAAGTGCAGTAACAGTCAGTGTAATAATAATATAATAATATAATAATATAATAATATATCTTTATTGTCCAACAGAGTTTTCCATTAAGAGGACAATATTAACAATATAATATAGTGCAGTGTTTAGAATAATTATACAATATACTATAAGGGGTAATAAACTTAAGACGCAGTAATTAACAACTGATTAGGTGAAGAGGATACAGGGTGTGGAAAGGGTTAGGTAAACTCGGTTATTGCAGAGGTACAAAAAGGATCCCGCGCAATTCTATTTGCGTTCCTGGCCATGTGGTTGATAGGTGCTTTAACGAAGACATTTGTTCTGGCTCTGGCCACTAAAAACGTATCGTTAGATCTAGTCCCATATTTAGGTACAATAATGTTTACGGCAGAGAATAAATTCGGAGCATCGATGTTACTGTTTACTAGTTTGATTATGAAGTTTGCACTAGTAATCACTCTACGATCCGAAAGTGATGTGAATTGATGTTCTGACAATAATTCAGTATAATCGATACCCCTGACCGGATAGTTACCTGTTGACCTGTACGTTAAGTATTTTAGGAATCTTCTCTGTACCTTCTCTATAAATATAGTCTGGTAGACATAGTGGGGATACCAAATAATTGAGGCATATTCCAACTTGGGCCGAACTAATGCGGAGTAAAGCCTCTTTAATGTCGCAACATTAACAAATTTTCTGCAAGATCGTATTACAAAATTTAGTGTACGCGAAGCAGAGCTGCAGATAGCAGTTATATGATTGGTAAACTGCAGTCGATGATCAAATGAGACTCCTAGATCCTTGATCTGTGTCTGCATAGGGATGTCAAAATGGTCTAAAGAATAGCAATATATTATTGGATCTTTCTTGGTTGTATAAGTGACGACCGCGCACTTATTTAAGCTAATGTTAATGTTATTGTTGTTGCACCAGGAGTAAATAGTATCTAAGTCTCTTTGTAGAGCTTCACTATCAGAAGACGAGGATATCTTACTAAAAATCTTTAAGTCATCTGCATAAGCAAGGACGCGACATCTAAGCAAGGATAGGAGATCAGTTATGTAAACATTAAACAGAAGTGGCCCAAGATTTGACCCCTGTGGAATTCCCGAGGAAGCGGTAAAGGTGGAGGAGTAGAAGCCATTATAATAAACGTAACACGTTCGGTTGTTGAGATATGAAGCCATTAAGTTTATTACAGTTGAAGTAAAGCCAAATGAGCTCAATTTGGACAGTAATATGTTATGGTCCAAGGTATCAAAAGCCTTTGCGAAGTCTGTATATAAAACATCGACCTGGCCCCGTCAGTCAATACAGGAACTGATATACTGCGTTACTTCAGCCAGATTCGTCAAGGTTGATCTACCCGATATGAAACCGTGTTGTTGTGTGGAAATATAACACCGTACACAGTTATAAATGCTGTTGTAATGTAATTGTTCGAAAATCTTTGAACAACTGGACAAAATGCTGATAGGCCTGTAGTTAATGACTTCATACTTGCTTCTCTTTTTAAAAATAGGAGTGATTCTACTTATCTTCCAGATGTCTGGAAATGTGGAAGTGCGAAGTGCGATGTTAAAAATCTTACATAAGGGATTGCATGAAATAGATGCGCAATCTTTAATAAGAAAATTTGGAAGGTCATCGTGACCTGAAGTGTGGTCCGTGTTTAGTTGCTTAAGGGCTACTAGTGTCTCATTCTCTGAAAAGGGTTCTACATTAAAACAATTCAAACCATCACTAGGTGTCGACGAAAGTGATAATGGTCGTGGTTGATACACATCTGAGAACGTTTTGCCAAATGCTTCAACTATCACACCAGGATCTGTCAGCTCTTCATCATCCAGCCTCAAGCAACCAGAAATCCTAGACTTTCCCCTCTTCTGTCTAATGAACCGCCAAAATGCCTTGGGATTCCTGGGTATTTCATCTTCTAAGCCCGCCAAATATATTTCATAGGCTGTAAGTGTTTCTGCTTTAACCAACGCACGAACTCGATTAAATTCATCTCTGAACACTGAAAGGCATCCAGACTTCCATTTCTTGTGATAGAATTCCTTTAGTTTAATCAATCTTATTAATTATCTGCTATACCAGATAGGGAATCTACGTGATGACACTGAGTATTTCGGGACATGCTTATCAATGATCGAGAACATTGTTGTGTAAAAACTCGACACAGCGGAGTTGACATCAAAACATTTCTCCAAGTAAGACCAATCCGCTCCGGTAAGTTCATTATATAAATTCGGAAAATGAGCTTTGTGGAAGTTATATCTAGGATTTGTTTTAGATGGAAAGTTCTTACTATTCCTAGTGTATGAGGCTATAGGAAAGGATAGCGCCGGATGAAAGGCATCTTCAGGAACTAACACGTACAGACTATGTTGTACAATACTCGAACAACTGACATTAACAAAAATTAAATCAAGTAATCTATTGTTACTATTTACTATTGTAGTAATTTGAGATAAATTCAGCACATTCATAAAATTTTGTAAAATTCTACATCTAAAGTCATTTGCTCTGTCAGGAGCATTGAAGGTAGGACAGTTAAAGTCGCCACAAATTACTATCTTCTTGTCAATCAAGTTTAAAGCAAAGTTTTCAAAAAATAACTCAAAGTCATCGTTATTAATATTCGGCGGAACATAAAGTACTATAAAATATATGGTTTGCGAAACAAGGTTACATTTAGAAACCACTATATCCACTGAAGGCACCAAAGGAGATAAGTATGCCGTATCACATTGAACAATTGACACCTCTGGCGAAGCCGCAATCAGCACTCCACCACCACACGATTTTCCCACCACGTCGAAGTTTCTGTCACTTCTGAAAACAGTGTAAGAGTGATCAAACAGTTCTTCATCGTTTATATCAGATGAAAGCCATGTTTCAGAAAGCAGGATGATATCCATATCGGAAGATACAACTGAGCAATAAAAGTGGTCGATTTTAGACCGAAGACCACGAGTATTTTGGTAAAAGAGTGGAGGAGATTCTCTATTGGATGGTCTTAGTTTTTCTGATTACGCTTGACGATTTTTGGAATTCCATAAATATGCTTAATATACGAGGGCCATCCAGTAAATAAGTTTCCTTATTTTTTTCTGCGAACGAAACGTTGTAAAAATGAGTTAGTAGTGTAAGAAATGGTGACTAGGATGCGTTGGAAGCGCGTGACCTTCCACATCACGCTATTCGTACGCGCAAGTCCGTAGCGCTTCAGTTGCCATGGAGCTACCACTGGTGAACGTGTCCACGTGCGAACTCCGTTCTGTAATTCGTTTCTTCACGGTTGACTACCTGCCTCCAAGCACTACGGTTAACGCTGCGAGGTACATGACAATGCTCGCCCCCACGCAGCTCGAACGACCCAAACGTTGCTGAAAAACTTCAAATGGGAAATTTTCGCACATCCATCTTATTCTCCGGATCTTGCCCCAAGCGACTTCCATCTCTTTCCAGCACTCAAGTTGCACCTTGGAGGCAAGCACTTTGCGAATAATGACGAAGTGAAGGCGGAGGCGAACCACTGGCTACGAAGACAGGACACAGCTTGGTACAACAGTGGTATCAAAAAATTGCTACAACGGTACCAGAAAATGTTTGGACAGAAATGGTGATTATGTAGAGAAGTAGTCTATGAGTTGTATAATGAAAATAAAATAACTGCATAATTGTAAATAATGTTGTTTATTGGTTAAAAAATAGGAAAACTTATTTACTGGATGGCCCTCGTATATATCATTTCGCCTGAGGCAATACGTTCATTAAGCTGACGTTTCAAATTTTTATATATGATATTTTGGAGGGGTGTTCTGTCTCCTCCAAGAAAAACGGATTTAAACCTCTCGACGCTCCTTAATCTGGCGCTCAGGCGCAAAGCCGACGCCGCCAATTCCGGAGAAGATTGAGTTACCTTTATTGGTCGCTTGCGCAGCTGTTGAGTAGGGTCATACTTGCCAAGCCGTACAGGGTATGATTGTTCTATAGGGATGTTTAGAGTTGTGAAAATATCTGTTACTGAAACTGTATCATTTGCAATCTGATCGGCTCTCGAACCGCCCTCCAACTCTGGCAGATTGAAAAGAATTATATTGCTCTTACGCTTTTCACGCTCAGTTATTTCACGCACCACATCATCAATCATTAACGGATCCAACACCGTAGTGTGTAGTGTAGTAGATAAGGGGATGGGAAGTCCGCGATTATTTATTTTATGTACTAGATGGACGCTGTATGCGAGTAGTTATGTGTATATGTAGGCTGTCGCAACTTATTTCGTAATTACCTACGCTTATGTTCGCTTTAAAAATGTTGCAGTTAGGTACGTCGCGGAAACGACCAATGACAAACAGAGTTAAAAACTTTATAGCGAGTCTGCCGGACTTAATTTATGATGGGGCTAAAGTTCAATGTCTGGTTTGTAAGATCTCTCTAATGTGTTGAGTTCAGAAGCCGTCGTCAACGTTACATGGAAAGCAAACAGCATTCTTCTGCAAGAGGTGGCGTGCGAGACCAAGAAAAATTTAAATTTGATTTATGTTTTACTCTTATTCTATGTAATCTATCGACAACGAAGCATTTGTCTTCTTCTGGAATAAATATGCGAACTGTAAATTACCTAGTCGGCCATCGATACGAAATTTAGTGCCATTTTTGCTAGTGAACATATTGAAAAAAAGGGATAAAATCGCAATTGAAAAATAAAAGACGGCGGTTGTGTTCCAAAATAGTTGTACATTATTGTACTGAGAATTTAATTAAATTTCTTAAAGAAAATTGCACCGGTCTAGCTCGTAATTAAGGATATAAATTATATTTATAAATTTTGAGAAATATTTAACATAAAATCAAGACAATTACCTAGTGTTGTGTGTGTGTGAGTGTAAATTTCTTTTTCGAAGATGGTTCTTCCTATATTCTCGATGCACCTTTAATTTCTATGGATCCTTCCCCTTTTTAGATTCAATCTTCTGTGGTATGGGGAGGTTCTTTTATTCACTGGTACTTCTTTCTTAAAACCCTTTTAGTCCAAATATATTTATGGACTTATTTTCTTTGACTTATCTATCTTGTCAATTTTCTTCGTCGTTAACCAAACAAACTTTTCACTTAATTTGGAATCAAGGACTACACTACTTTATTTCTAAGTTGTCCACGCAACGAAAACTTTAATTCACCTTGACTCCAGTTCATCGATGTATATCGCTGTTATAGAAACCTGTATTGAATGGCGATGTATCCTTGGTTATTTCCAGTAATTTTTTATGTATTCTTGTAATGTAAAAATGTTGTATGTATGTGTCTCAATGTTTACAATGATTTTCTATCTATTAATCGATGCTTTTTATAATAATTCATAAATTTATTTCTAGTGACATTTGTTTCTCCCATTAAACGTCTCTGGCTGGAGTTAAAATAAGAAGCTAACACCCGTAGGATAATAAAATGCTCAAAAGATGGTGAGCGTGGCGTCGAAAAGGTATAAATGGAACCCCGAAATAAACCGTATGACAATTGAAGACCATAACCCCAACATTAATTTTGAATTTTGATATACTACATTGTACTACCGATGAGATTTTAAAGGCGGTGTTGAATTCATTGAACAAATTTCAACTGACACAAATATCACATCGGTAAACTCCTCACCCCACAATTGTTTATAATAAAATCGGTGACAGGTGTTTCGCTAGCTCGAGGCAAGCATCTTCAACAACCGTATAAACCGTATAAATTTCAAGTTTCAACTGAGCAACTTTCGGTGTTTATGACTGATGGTGCCGTGCCCTAAATCTTGAGGCACAAACGATTTCTACATGTTATCCACTAGCAAATGCATTAGTTGCATTGGGGAGCGCATGGATGCAAGCCGCGTTTTACAACAACAAATATTTTGATCAAGTAAAGAAGGTAGTTGCAAAATTCGATCCGACAGAAGCTGCGGCTATCAAGGAAAGCCAGGAAATATTTCAAGATAGTCCGGTTAAAAGAGATTTAGAAGCTATTCACAACATTTACTTCGTACCAGTGGAGGGAAGAGAAAACTTAGGAAATGTTTCGATGTCGTTAGTGGATTTTGTTCGAATTATGAGTGATGTTAACGGTTCACGATTTCACAGTTATGCGCTGTAGAAGGCGAAAAAATTGGGATCCAATACGAAACTTTGTGTTTCAGAGAAAGATTCGGATTTTCTTATATTAAGGCAAATTTGTGAAGGTGCATGCGAAGATGCAGTAAGTTGGTTCGAGGGTTATTTTAAATATGCAATTACCAGATCAGTAGATATGGAACGGTCGTTTTCAGCCTTAAAAAACGCTTATTCCGCACGTCGCACTCGCTTGACTGAAACGGCTGTGGAAATATATCTAACGATTGAAATGTTTAACAGATGTTATCCAATTTGTGATGTCACGGAAGAATGTTAAAACTGTAAGTGTTTCAGAACGTTTCATGATTTTTGTCTGACCATTTATTTGATGTGTAAACTTTTACGCGCTCGACACGCCACTGGCTGTTACCGCATATTTGCCCGGTTAACAAACGATTTACGATCAACTTGGCCTTGCCCTGGATATGACCCGAATTTAACTGGCGTTTACGTTTCTACCTCTAAAAAATAAACGTCCTACTACCACCGCATACTCTCGGAGATTTTTCAAGTGTACTTTGCGAAATTTAAAAGAATAATTTCGACTTTCCCGTGATAGTAGGAAAATATTTCCTTATACAAATTTCGCTGTATTTTCTTCGGATTTTCGTTTAGTTCTAGTTTCGTGCAGAAATGGTAAAAAGCTTGATACGCCTGTGCACGAGCTAATCGCTCTCGAAGCGAGTGCTTTTTCTCGTCGCCATCATCGAAACCTTCCAGCCGGGAGATGAAACGACTCTCGGGCAAAATAGGCGGTTGGAGACGAGCCCTCGAAGATCGAGACTCCATAATGGTCGTTCGAAGTAGCCAGATTCCCGAATAATTTAGCTCGAACTGAAAGCTTTCGCATTTCGAGGGGGAGGGAGGGGGATAAATTATAAATGTCGTTAACGAGACGCATTTTTCCCATTTCTCCGTCTTAATTATTATTTTTGCGAAAATTACGCTTAACTCTTTCCTTTCTTCTTCTTCGTCTTAGGCTCTCTTCTTTAATTGGGGCGGGATTTGTGTAAGGCGCGTAGGCCGCTTAATTTATTAAACGCGATCATTTCATCCGCGTTTTACCTACCCCCATTCGCCCTCGCTTCTCGGGGACGAGGTATCCAATTACAACCGAGTCATTTGCTTCGGCTCGATTATAAATGCCCTTCCTTCCCATACCCTCGAATCTGGCCGTCTTCCCCATCTTCGAGAGCTTACAGACGACGTGCTTTTAACGGCGCTATGTTAATCGACGATTTCGCGTCGGGTTTGTTACGTAATTTGTTATCGAACAATCTCTTTACTCTCGTAAGAACTGTTAAATGCTCCCTTGTAAATTATCTCTACCTCCGGCTGTATTAACGGAGGCGCGATTTGCTAAAGAAAATTTATTACCTAAAAGAGAGCGCAGCGCTAAATTGCACGTTTTTCCGAAACATCTACCGAATGTTCCGAATAATCTGTTAGGCTTTACTGACATCTTGTTGATAGATACAGCAGTTGGTTCTTGGTACAAAATGGTTTTGAATAAAATAAAGTGTCGGCAAATCGCGTATAAATAAAATGAATTTTCTGTGTGGCGTACCACATCGATAAAGTCCTGACCACAGAAATTTAATTTAATTTAAATTGGGTGATGGACACGTGTTTCGTTAGCGCGATGCGAGGATTATCGAAATCACCGTTGATTACCGAATCTTTTCGAAAACGTCCACCATCGAAAAATTCACGGCGCAATCGCCTTCGCCTTTCGTTTAGGCAACGTTCATCGGTCATCATTAACTCCACATCTGCCCAATTTACGCGCCATTCGCGACTAGCTTCTAATTGCAAATCGATACCGGAGGAACTTCGATGAATGGGGAAATATACCTGATTTGCTCTTACGCTGGCAGCAGCCAAGGAGAAAGAATCGGACTTGGAAGTGGGAAATTCGTTCGCGTTCGTCTGTCGTTGATAAATGGAGGAAATTTACAATTATAATGAGGAGAGGACTTTTATTTTCTTATGCTTTGTTGGTATCTTTTGGCATGTCTCTATCGTTCTTTTTAGATCGTCAAATAAAAGACGAGATTTAAATTCAGCTATACAGTGTGTAAAGCGATGGGGTATACAAGAGGGAATTTTTTAAATATTGATTCATGAAAAAATTTCTAGAAATAAATTTTGGATTATCGAAACGTTATTGGTACTTTTAAAGCAAGCAAAAAATATCATCAAGAATACATTTTTTTCATAAATCAATATTTAAAAAAATTCCCCCTTGTATACCCCATCGCTTTACACACTGTATATAGTAATAATAAAAATAATCTTCATCTTGCCAGCATCTTCTGCTGCACTGGTAGAGCTTCAGAGTTGAGTTGTTTTAACGTTCCTTCTTCCATTTTCTGCACGGCCTCCGATCATGTTCCTTTATCTGCCCGATCGTTTTTCCTCTTTTCTTTCCATTTTCCTGTATTTGTTGGGCCCATGTTTTCCCGGGTCTCCCATTTCTTCTCTCCTCGGATCTTTTTGCCGCGTATATGGTCTTAACCAATCTGGCCTCAATCATCCCAACATATTAAAACTTGTAACTGCGCCTTTCTCCCACCAAAACAGGGATAACGGCCCAAAAAGCGACAGAAAAAGAGAACAAGAACGAAGCGAAAAGAAATCACAAAAGAACAAGCGAAAAGAAAAACTAAAAAAAAACCAAAGCAAGGACAAAATAAAAACCAAAACAAACTATACGCAATACTGACAAAGGGAACGTCAAGGTTGTGAATAACGGATTTTCATGTGTCTCGAATATGTTATAGAGGCACCTCCCACGAGTATCTTCCTACCAGCTTTTGTAGCCATTCGGCCTAGTTCTCGAGAAAATTGCGAAAGTTTTCCTAACGGACTTTATATACCGTTAATCTTAATAAGCTTGTACAGAAGTGAGTATAGCGCAGTGGTTAAGTTCCAGGCATACTACGCTGGCGATCCGTGTTCAAATCCTGCTGTTGTAGTTTTTTCTCTCAATCTTATTGCATATGATATTAACAAATATATTTAATTTCATGCAAAACTGTTCAAAAATAATATTTTTCGCCATGGTAATTTTATTAATAAAATGATGATATTTTAAATCCCTTAAGAAAATTAAAGGTGGCTTTTGACACAAAATGATGTATGTAGTTCTTAGTGGGTAAATTCGGCTATTTCTTCAAAAAGAACATTTAAGCGTTTAGAATCAAAATTATTTGACTCCTTTTCTTTAAATGCTTTGGCCATTTTTTACTTTTTGCTCGACAGAAACTGAATCATCAAAAAGTACCAAACCGACTGCTTCTTCGGTGAGATACCATAAATGCCCACAAGAATTCTTTGATGTTGCTTTTGACATGTTTTCACTTATTTTATTATAAAAATAAAGGTTGCTTAAAAACATCAAGTCCTGAGCCGATGCTTTGTAGACAAAAGGAGCATTACAATACGCTTTTATCTATATCTTTAAAATGAATATACAAATATCCTTCAATCCTTGCAATTCCGCCCGAATCAATTTCAGTTTAAAATATAAAAATAGTTTGAATTATGATCACTAGTGATAAAACGATTTAATCATAACATTTGATTGTCAAATTCAAAATACACTCCATGCTGCACATTTGTTTCCGATTAATTTTATTAATAAAGTTAGTATGGCGAAAAATATTTTTGAACAATTTTGCATGAAATTAAATATATTTGTTAATATCATATGCATTACGATTGAGAAAAAAACAACTACAAGAGCAGGATTTGAACACGGATTGCCAGCGTAGTATGCCTGGAACTTAACCACTGCACTATAAGGGTGATTGCAAGGACTGTGGTGTAATTTACTGACACAAATATCACATCGGTAAACTCCTCACCACACAATTGTTTATAATAAAATCGGTGACACGTGTTTCGCTAGCTCGAGCCAAACATCTTCAACAACCGTATAAACTGAACTGCTTCGGTGAACTTCGGTTTATGCGATTGTTGAAGATGCTAGCGAAACACGTGCCACCGATTTTATTATAAACAATTGTGTGGTGAGGAGTTTACCGATGTGATATTTGTGTCACTGCACTATACTCACGTCTGTACAAACTTATTAAAATTAACGGTATATAAAGTCCATTAGGAAAACTTTCGCAATTTTCTCAAGAACTAGGCCTAGCAAGATACTCGTGGGAGGTGCCTCTATAACATATTCGAAACACATCAAAATCCGTTATTCACAACCTTGACGATCCGCTTGTGAGATGCGGTTGCGAAAGCGAAGCACGTGTCCCTGTTTACTTAACACTTGTAATTGCGTCTTTCTCGCGCAGAGAAGGAAAAAAGGGAAACGCCCAAAAACGATAGAAGAAACGACAAAAAATGAAGCGAAAAATTAAAAGAGGAAAAACAAACTAATAAAAAGAAGCAAGGCAATACTTATACTTAATATTAGGATGCCGTTGTGAAAGCGAAACACGTGTTCCCCACTAATTATGCGCGCAGCTATCAATACACTTCAGCATCAGTCACCTTATACAGAATGTCCTCGAACTGACTTCATTATAGATATAATTGAACAAAAGTTTTTGAATCTCGCTTTAATGTTTTGGGACGCCATGGCCACTTTATTTCAACCGAAAATGCTTTTTTTGCAATTGTCATGAGTGCCTTGATGTCTAGATAGTAAAGATCTGTTTGAAATTTCTTTCGGACCAAGCAAGGAGGCATCCTAAAACATTAAAACGAAATGCAAAAAGTTTCGATCAATTTTACGTATAGTGCCAAGTCAATCCGAGGACACACTGTATTTTCTTTTACCATCTTCCAAGGATTTTCAAAGATTTTCCCAGGAGAAGAAAATCTTATCCTGTAATCTGAGCCAATAACTAATTTTTCTCGCTGACATCTTCGCCCCTTTTTCCCACGTCATATTCGATTACCGTTACGGTTACTTAACTCGACGAGATGAAGTTTAGAAAGGCGGTTTAATTTTTCCGCTTAAATTGCGCCGACAAGACGGGTCCGTCCTGCGATGAATGGAATTTCTTCCTCGCTAAGTAATTCGATAGATATACAAATAAACGTTAATCTATTCTGTCCTAGTCGTCGTCTTCTTTGTCGTCGCGTAGTTGGCCCGATTCCCTCTTCATCGAACGTTCTTTCTTGCACGTAGTCTTCCAGGTTTCAAAGCCTCCAAGCCAAGACGTAATGGGGTGACAATTATCTCCGACGAGACTATTCAAATCTAAACTTAAGAGACGTAACTGCTTTGCTATGTATTGAAGATGACAACCGGCGTGTTTCCGGAAGTTACTTCCCGTAATTCTCTTGGTTTTAAAGAAAGGTATACGTTCATGGTAACACGAAATGTACGGTGTTTGAGAAATTGGGAAAGGGAATTTAGAATTTGGAAATGCGTTCTATAGTTTTAAAGAAAGTCACACATTAAATTTAAACTGCATCCTACATATATGTGCAAACCATCCCTTTTATTTTCTATCAATAACTTCTATTACAGATTCCTGCTTTCAGTCACTTGTTATGTCCTCATTTCCAATTTTATCAAATTCCGCATGTTTTCCGCAGGTATTTCATTTCTGCGACGTTTACTATACTATCACGTCTTTCTCGGCTTGTTAGTGTAGGTACTGCGACTGTGCTTTGCACACATGGAACTTTATCTCTTTTATCTATTTCTTTCTTCCCCCAGAATTGTTTTATTAGTGGCATTCTGTTCGCTTTCCCTGTTCTATTGATTGCTGCTGCATCAATCTTTCCGTCATTTAATGTTATAGCTCCTAGATATTCGCATGTTCTTACTCTTTCTAATTCTTCCCCTTTATAAAGTATGTTCTTGCTCCTGTTATCCTCCTTCCACCCTCTCATTTACAATCATTACCTTACACTTCTCAGCATTGACTTCCATCCTTCATTCTATCTATTTCTTCTGTCCATATACAAACAAACGCAATACGCGTTTCAATATGCCTACTGTACTGAGAATTTGGATAATTTCTTAAACAAAATTGCACCAGCCTAGCTCTTCATTAGTGATATAAAAAGCATAAATTATAACAAATTATATTTATAAATTTTGAGGAATAATTAACATAAAATCAAGATAATTACCTAGTATTTTGTGTGTGTGAGTCTAATTTATTTTATTTGATGATAGTTCTTCCTATGTCTCCTCTCTTGAATTCCTTCTTCGATGCAGCTCTATTTTCTATGGATCTTCCCTCTCTTAACTTCTTTTTTCTATTGATTCTTCCCTTTTTTAAGTTCGTTCTTCTACGGTGTGGAGAGGTTCTTTTATTCACTGGTACCTCCTTTAAAACCCTTTTGGTTCAAAAAATATTTTAAACATTTTTATCGACTTATCTATCTTGTCAATTTTCTTCGTCGTCAACCAAACAAACTTTTTTCCGGAAACCAGGACTACACTACATTATTTCTCCGTTGTCCACGAAACGAAAAGTTTAAATTCACCATGGAAAAATACTTCTTTACGGCGTGACGTTATTATGGAAATTCATATTGTTGCTGGTTATTTATATGCAGTGGTTATTAGGAATTCATGTGATGTGAAAGTGTGGAATGTATGTAGCTGAATATTTACAATGTTTTCTATCTTTTAATCGATGCTTTTTATAATAATTAATAACTTTATTTCTAGTTACATTTTTTTCTCCCATTAAACGTCTCTGACTGGAGTTAAAATAGGAAGCTAACACCCGTACAGTAATAAAATGCTTAAAAGGTAGCGTATAATGGAAAATAATATTACTGTAGCAGCAGCTGCAATTATAACAAGTACTGCAGCAATAATGTGGATGTTAAAAGAAAAATCCAAAAACAAAATCGAAAAGTTTGACTACGCCCGTGGATAGGTAGAAGAGAAAAGAAAGGAATCATGAATTTAGTAAATAGCGCATTACTACTAGAATATCCAGCACAATTCAGAAATTATTTACGAACGACGAATGACGATGATTTCTAAAACTACTTGCCAAAGTAGAGCCTTATATCGCGAAGCAAAACACCGTAATTAAGGAATATATTTGGACTTGATAAAATGTTACTTATTATTGCCATTGAAGGAATATTTTCTGTTGCCATGCAGAAAGCCCAGCATTCAAAGCACCACCAGGACGATTAATGTACACCATCAATGCCCATTTCCGAATGTTCGTTTTTTTCTTATTTTATTAATTTCCACCATATACATATGTAGTACAGAGGCCATTCATTGTTTTTCGTACAATATCTGCAGAAACGTTCGCGTTGCATTGTTCGTTCTATGTGTGGAGCAATTTCTTGCAATTCCTTTCTACGCTTCAATTTATTCTTGTAGTGCACACTACTAGTTAAATATAGACGCTCGTACTGTTCATATTAACACCGTAGTATTTTCATGGCTCCACATTATTAATTAATTTATTATTACAAATGTTTAACAGATCTAATAACAACTGAAACCAAACAAATTGACAGACGGAAACGGAATGCATATCGCCATAACCTTCTCATAACAACAATCATCAACTTCAAGTGGGAAGTCAAGTAATACCAATCACTTTACTCCGTTCTTTTTTCATTCTGTCCTTTTTATTACTTTCCTAAAAGTTCTCTTTCCTCTTTTTTTCTTTTGTTCTCTTTATCTCCTCAATTTTAAGGTACTAGATTAGGCATTTGCCGCACTAGTTTGTACTTATTTCCCAAGGTTTAGATGGTAGAGCAGTGGTGGGACCCGGTTTATACACATTTCTGGTATTGCGGTATATGAAATTGGTTACCGAAAATGTCGTTAGCAATTTTTATGCAATTTAGTATCTGGAGATTTTCGAGAACACAAAATTGATCTAGCATGGTCCCGGTCCCAGGAAAAATTTTTTGTCCCGCTTTTACCTATTTCTGCGGTACATAAAATGTGTTATTGAAAATTACTCTCAAGATTTTATTACAATTTAGTATCTGCGAGTTTTTGGGGATGAAAACCGATTTAGCATGGTCCCGGTATCGATTCAATTCATTTAGTGCAGGTTTTCACCAATTTCGGCCTAAACGTGGGTTAGCAACTTTTTAACATCATGCAGCCAAGCGAAATTATAAGTAATTACAATTTTACTACTAAATCATAGATGGCGCTGAAAGTAGTATGTCAATAAAAGAAAAATATCTACGAGAACTAACAACATGTAAATTCACATACTTTGTTTACAGTTACAAAAGTAATCGGAGCTGAGTTTTTTAATCAAAATTAAAAACTTATACACAATTAGTTGGCGTTGCAAAAAGAAGGTATGTAAATGTTTACTTAAAATGTGTATTTCTTAAGAAAGATTTTGAGCTTAAATTTATTTATTTTTAAGTATTTGAATATAGCCGTAAATACTAATTTTAATACTACTTTTATAAACTTGTAATATATACATATGTGCTACTATATATATACTTGAATTATACAATATTAATTAAATATCAAAACTAAAATAAAGAGCGTTATTATTTGGTTCAAAATTATTAAAAAATTTTAGGAACTCTGAGCAAGGCTCGGTGCTCCAGGCACTATTTTTCATTTGCATATCCACAATGTATTTTTCTTTTCTTTTTTTTTTCTCTGTTTCTGCTGCAATAAACACATTTATTATTACTATTATTATTATTATTACTATTAAATCATTAAAAATCACTAAAAATTCATGAGGGTGATCTTCAAAAATAGAAGGTCATCTAATTTTCAAATACTGCGTATAAAAGTTGATGTAGAAACATTGTCAATAAATTCATGAAAGTGCATGTTATTTGTGATCGTATGTTTTTAGATAGATAATCGTTAATAAAAACCCTTTCCCCCATTTTTGTTTTTAATTTCTTTTTGTTTTTCATTATCTCTACTCTATTTTCCTCTTTTAGTTCGGCATTTTATTTTTGTAGCTCTGACATTTTTTAAATATTTTTTTGTTCCTCCTTCATATCTTTTATTACCATTGATAAATCGTCCATCTTCGCTCCCATTTCTTCAATCATCTTCACTATCATCCAATGCTTTCCTCCAGACTTTTTGAAATCTCATAGGCGGTCTTAAGATATTTTCGCTATCCTCTTCATCCTTTTCTCTTCTCATCTTCTGAGCATATTCCTCCGTAGCCATGATCTATACAATTTCCCACTCCGCCCCTGTTTCTTGCGGGCTTATTATCAGTAAAACCGACTCCGTTGTGTCTAGTATCTTTGTTTTTCTTTCTGTTTTTTTTTCTTATCGCCGCGCAAAAGGCCAAGTCCAGGTCGACCCGTTGGAGGTCAGGGATTTATCAATGATATTGGAATAAATTGTTTAATTTTACCTGTAGTTTTAATTTCCAATTAAAGACTTTCACCTTGTTTTTATATTTATCACTATGTCACTGAATAAATGATCGTAATCTTCCAAAAATTTCGATATAAACGCAGAGCAGAATGATAACAAACATGTCAGACGTGTCAGGACCGGTTTCCTCTAATAATAATAATAATAATAATAATAATAATATATTTGCCCAACAGAAGAACATTCCATTTATAGGACAAACTTATTTATATATATATACAGGTGTGTGTGAATAACACAGAAGAAAAAAAAAAAATGAATAAGAAATAAACATATCTCAGGTAACTGCAAATCAAAAGTATTTTTACAAAATAAGCTTAACAAAATAATACTAAAATATAAAATGTTAGATGTAGTTATAATTTGCTCAGCATGAATTCAACAGTGTTACCAATGGTGTGTAATTAATATCTACGCTGCTGTCAGATAGGGTATTGAACGTCATGCAAGTTCGATAAACAGGAGATCTAATCAGAATATTTGTTCTCGGTCCAGGGCAATAGAATACATTTGAAAATCTCGATGATTGTCGTGGTACGGCAAAATCAATACTCACCAAGA
Source organism: Chrysina gloriosa (assembly GCA_038088585.1). Taxonomy (NCBI): domain Eukaryota; kingdom Metazoa; phylum Arthropoda; class Insecta; order Coleoptera; family Scarabaeidae; genus Chrysina; species Chrysina gloriosa. The sequence continues at coordinate 1,811,080 of CM076088.1, read as the reverse complement.
GCCTTGATATGTCTAAACGATTGTGGATTAAATCGTACAGAAACTTTAAATCTGCCCGTTTGCGACGTAAATCCAGCGACTCGAAATGGAACGTATTAAGAAGTAATGCGTGGCTAAAGCCTTGAGTGGGATAAATGGAATGAAGACGATGGTATGGGTACTTTAGGAAACGCCTTTGAACTTGTCCAAGCGTACTTACTTGATATTTATATATAGGCGACCAGACTATGGAGGCATATTCAAGTTTAGGCCGTACATATGACGAATAGAGTAATACCAAAGGTTCGATAGAGGCAAACTTCTTTGTAGTTCATATAATGAAACCCAATGTTTGCAGTGCCGAGTTAGAAGTTTGAGTAATATTATGTTCACCGAAGGTTAATCTCGAGTCAAAAGTCACGCCCAGATCCCTTATAGAATTTGCTCTGTCCAAAATTGTGTTGTCATAAATATAATTGTATATAATTGGGTTTGACTTCCTAGAATAACTTACAATCTTACACTTGGCCGCATTCATAGTCAACCTGTTGCTTGTACACCATTCTTGGACAATGGATAGCTGGCTTTCGTAAGAATTGACAGTCACCAATATCAGCAATTGAAACAAAGAGTTTAAGGTCATCTGCAAATAATAACTTAGGACGGCCGATTCTGTTATATAGGTCATTTACAAAAATTAGGAATAGAAGAGGACCGAAGTTAGTACCTTGAGGTACTCCAGATGAAGGAGAGAAATCATCAGAAAAGTGACCTTTGAAAGCAACATAACGTCTTCGACTAGATAAATAGGATTTGAAAAATGCTAGTAGCTTGTTGGAAAAGCCCATCATGTCTAGTTTCATAACGCGCATCAAACGCTTTAGACAGATCGGTATATATGACGTCAAATTGTTTATTATTATCCAAATTGTCTGAAAGAAATTGAGTTATGATCGTCAAATTAGAAGTAGTAGATCGTTTAGTCATGAATCCATGCTAGTCGCAGGAGAGATAAGACTTCTAACTTGGGAGTAAAGGGGATTGTAGAGACATATTTCAAATATTTTAGCAAAGTTGTTAATTATTGCAATATAGGTCTATAATTTTCAATAGTGTGTTTATCTCCTTTCTTGAATGCAGGTGCCAATCTAGCTATCTTCCAAAGCTCAGGGAAAGTAGTAGTGTTTAGAGATACGTTAAAGAGGTGGCACAAAGGGTAAGCGAAAACATTGGCACAATCTTTTAGAATAAATGACGGTATACGAGGGTTGCCTTTTATATTTCCGGATTAGAGAACAAAAACAAATATTAATCATCGAAAATCACTTTATTGTTTTTCAAAATATTCCCCATAAAGATCTATACACTTTTGCATGCGTTTGAACCAATTGTCGAAGAACTTTTGCCACTCTGATTGAGGTTGGATTTGGCTCATCTTGAAACACCCATCGACTACTGTTTACTTTCGGGCTCATACGCGTAAATCCAGGATTCATCACCTGTCACGATGTCATAGACGTGTTTCGAAACACCGCCATCGTATTTCTTGAGCATTTCCTTCGACCAATCGACACGAGCCTTTTTTTTTGAGCGATTGACAAATTGTGTGGGATCCAACGCGAACAAATTTTTTTGACAGTCAAATGTTTATGCAATATTGAATGTATGCTGGTCCCACTAATGCCTAAGGTTGTCTCAATCTCACGATAGGTCACATGACGATCTTGCAAATATCAGTTCGCGCACAGCATCAATGATTTTCGGAACAATAACTGATTTTGCACGACCTTCACGAAATTCGTCTTGGAGTGAACTACGACCACGATTGAATTCATCATACCATCGATGAACACTGGTCCTTGATGGAGCTTCATCGCCAAAAATTGAATTAAGTTCATCCATGCACTGTTGCTGAGTTAATCCACGTCGAAAGTTGTAAAAAATAATCGCACGAAAATGTTCACGATTTAACTCCATTTTTGGGCCGAGATGAATCTTTTAAGTTACTGTAAACAACACAAATAGCGCTCGTATGTCAAAACGTTCTGAGTACGTATAACCTCAAAAATGTCCAACTTTACGATAGAGCTGTCAGTTGCCAGATTGCAACACTAGGGTTGCCAAATCCCGAAACATAAAAGGCAACCCTCGTACTATCGCATCCAGTATTGAAATCGTTCTTAAGGTTCTTTATGGCGTGCATGGTATCAGACTCAGTGAAGTTGCTGACATTAATCGGCACAGTGTTCAAGCAAGATGGCGTGATGTGATCAAACTGTGAAACTGGAAGATACACAGAGCAGAAAAATTCCTTAAATTAATTCACTATAGATGAAGGGTCACTTAAAGTATCTCCATTTGAATTAATTAAATAATAATAATAATAATAATAAAAACTTTTTCAAGATTTCATAAGCGACATGGCGGCGTTGTTGGTTGATTTGTGCAATCGCAATTTACCACTTTTCTCGGTTAAAAATCGCTTTCGTCCTAATATTTCATGCAGGTTCCCCCTTTCCCCCGTTTCTGAAACTACGAATCCCCAATAATTAATTCCGGGCGTCCGCAATCGCCGCGTTAGGAATCCGCCGTAATTTTATTACCAGATTGCTAATTCGACCGCGCCATTAACGGTCTGGATTAACCGGGACGACCTCGTAATCAACCGACGATGAATATTTCATTACCGGCGGGCGACCCGAATATCTGATACGGCCTCTCGAAACGAAGTTAAATAAAGCAAAAAAAAGTTACTCAAACCTAACGATTTTTCTTATTAAAAATTTTTCCTGCGTCTACTCCGCAGCGTATCCGCCCTATAACATATTTCCAAGGAACTAATAAGAAGCGGAAAGAAGTTCCAATATCGCGGAAGCACGTGCCGGTTGTAAATTTACGACGTCGACTTTTAGACGGTACTTAGTAATAAAAGAGGGCAGGGTATCGGATTTGATGAAAATTTTAATAACGTTCGGAGGAGATGAACGCGCAAAATTTTCGGCAAGAAATACGGACCTATCACGAAAATATATTGATGATTCTTAGTTTTTAGAATTCATCGCTTTATGTTCACGGGATATTGTTAAATTTGCCGTCCAAAATCGGAAACCCGCCGAAACAACTTTAATTGTGTGTCCGAAAGCGTTGAGCTCTCTTTAATTGAAATTCTTCCAATCCGAAAGTGCCGCGTGTCTAATCGCGCTTACCGAGCGGAAGTTATTCTTCTTCCTTCCTTTGTTCCGGTCGTCCCGACGCGACACGACGCTTTTGTACGACTATGATTAACGCGTTCGCATTGTTTCTTTTGTCCCGGTAATTGAGTGTTAGCCCTTGAAATCGCGGGCGAATTGTTAGAATTTTAGTGCAATCGATGATGTGGATGAAGGAAAAGAAAGTGTCAATCTATGCAATAATTGCGTCTTTTTCGCACAGAAAAAGGGTATAAACGCCCAAAAGAACAAGCACGAAAATGGACAAGATCGATTCGAAAACAATGCTTTAAAAGAAAACACCAAACAAAAACGATATCGAAGAAAAAAGAAAACGAAGCAAGTACAAAATAAAAACCAAAACAAACCATTCATAATACTAAGATGGGATTGGGAAAGCGAAACCCGTGTCCCTGATTAATTAAAACTTGTAATTGCGTTTTTCGCCCACAGAAAAAAGAATAAAGGTCCAAAAACGGCAGAGAAAGAAAAACAAGAACGAAGTGAAAACGAAAATTACAAAAAGAACGAGCGAAAACAAAAATTAAAAAAAAAAGACATAAACCAAGGACAGAATAAAAACCAAAGCAAACTGTACGCAATACTAAGATGCGGTTGCAAAACCGAAGCACGTGTCCCTGTTTACTTAACACTTGTAATTGCGTCATTCTCGAGCAGAGAAAAAAAAGGGAAACGCCCAAAAACGGTAGAAGAAACGACAAAAATGAAGCGAAAAATTAGAAAAGGAAAAACAAACTAATAAAAAAGCAAGGCAATACTTATACTTAATATTAGGATGACATTGTAAAAGCGAAACACGTGTCCCCGATCAATTATGGGCGTAGCTATCAATACACTTCAGCATCAGTCACCTTATACAGAATGTCCTCGAACTGACTTCATTATAGATATAATTGAATAAAAGTTTTTGAATCTCGCTTTAATGTTTTGGGACGCCATGGTCACTATATTTCAACCGAAAATGCTTTTTTTGCAATTGTCATGAGTGCCTTGATGTCTAGATAGTAAAGATCTGTTTGAAATTTCTTTCGGACCAAGCAGGGCGGCATCCTAAAACATTAAAAAGAAATGCAAAAAGTTTCGATCAATTTTACATATAGTGCCAAGTCAATCCGAGGACACACTATATTTTCTTTTACCATCTTCCAAGGATTTTCAAAGATTTTCCCAGGAGAAGAAAATCTTATCCTGTAATCTGAGCCAATAACTAATTTTTCTCGCTGACATCTTCGCCCCTTTTTCTCACGTCATATTCGATTGCCGTTACGGTTACTTAACTCGACGAGATGAAGTTTAGAAAGGTGGTTTAATTTTTCCGCTTAAATTGCGCCGACAAGACGTGTCCGTCCTGCGATGAATGGAATTTCTTCCTCGCTAAGTAATTCGATAGATATCCACATAAACGTTAATTTATTCTGTCCTAGTCGTCGTCTTCTTTGTCGTCGCGTAGTTGGCCCGATTCCCTCTTCATCGAACGTTCTTTCCTGCACGTAGCATTCCAGGTTTCAAAGTCTCCAAGCCAAGACGTAATGGGGTGACAATTATCTCCGACGACACTATTCAAATCTAAACTTAAGAGACGTAACTGCTTTGCTATGTATTGAAGATGACAATCGACGTGTTTCCGGAAGTTACTTCCCGTAATTCTCTTGGTTTTGAAGAAAGGTATTCGTTCATGGCAACACGAAATATACGAGAAAGGGAATTTAGAATTTGGAAATGCGCTCTATAGTTTTAAAGAAAGCCACACATTAAATTTAAGCTGCGTCATAGTTTTCCATTTCCAAATTGAGCAGAAATTTTCTACTCGCGGTTCTCTCGGTTTGCACGGACGACGATAACTTACAATTAGAGTAGCAAAGTCGTAACACTGAAACTAAATCCTCACTCTTAAAGCAACAAAGTCGTGACACTTTTGAGACAAGTAAACTATTATTTTCTTCAGAATCGCTAAGTAATATTATTTTATCAAAGAAAACTGAATCTAGTTAATTTGGAGTAAGTAAGTTACCAATTCTCTTCAAACCAACTACTGTCAAACTGTCAAATTAAGAATAACTGCATTATCATTTTCCCCAAAGTAAATAAATTTTTATCTTTCAAGGAAGTAAGTTCTAACTGCACTATCAATTTCAACTAAATTAAATTGCTAGCCTTGAAGCAACGAAGCTGTAATGTTTCTGGAATAACTAAACTAAGTAATTTCGCTACCAATACGTAAGTAATATACTTTTACATATAACTTAATTATCTAGCTACTTCATGGTAACTAAGCTACTAAGTACGACGTAACTAAGCTACTAAGTACGACGCAACTAAACTACCAGCCTTAGAATAACTAAAAATTTTCGAAACTAAACCGCCAGTTTCTTCTGGACACCTAAGAAACAAATTTGTTTGCAATAACTGTATCGCTAGCTAGAGGAACTAAGCTACCAATTTGTTCGAAACAACTGAACTGTCAAGCTTTGGAATAACTACATGCATCATTTTCCCTAGGATAACCAAATTGTTTATCTTTGCAGCAACAAATAATCTAACATTCTTATAGTAACTAGTCTGTTAGTTTTTTCAGGATAAGTACACATTCAGGTTGTTCGTGGTAACTTAATTGCTGGCTCCTTCATCATAACTAGGCTACAATCTCCTTGGAAGTAACCAAGGTGACTACTTCAGAATAAGTTAGCAATCGACATTATGTCTAGTAGAACCCAATTGCCATCTTTGCAGCAACTAAGTGTCGAATTTATACTGTAAGCTTCTTCGGGATATACAAAAATGATTTATTCGCAATAACTGAATCCTTACGGACGAATCGGACGAATTTGGCATTTCTCGATAATTGTCCAGTTTTCCTTTGACATTGTACGAAAAAATCAAATGCTGGGAAATGTACCGTGTCGCACATGAAATTAAAGCTCTCGCTTAGTAGGCGACGATTTAAACAATTCGAACGATGAAATGGTGATAGATCGTGAATTTTCGGGCGCCCAAAGATGTCGATTGTTTCTATCTATACCTTCATCCTCCAATTTCCCCCAAACAAATCGTTTCTTACCAATTCTAGCTTCAGTTTCGTGTTCTGCGACATGAAAAGCATGAGTACCCACATTCTGACATCGATGGGACGAATTTGGAATTTTTGATAATTTTCCAAGGGATACCCCTTTGACGTTTTGGGAAAAACCAAATCATAGGAAATGTATCGTGTTACACATAAAATTAAAGCTCTCGCTTTGTAGATGGCGATTTAAACATTTCGAACGATGAAATGGCGTTAGATCGTGCATTTTCGGGCACCTAAAGATGTCGATTGTTTCTATCTATACCTTCATCCTCCAATTTGCCCCCAAACAAATCGTTTCTTACCAATTCTAGCTTCAGTTTCGTGTTCTGCGACATGAAAAGCATGAGTACCCACATTCTGACATCGATGGGACGAATTTGGAATTTTCGATAATTTTCCAAGGGGTGCCCCTTTGACATTTTGGGAAAAAATCAAATACTGGGAAGTGTACCGTGTCGCACATGAAATTAAAGCTCTCGCTTAGTAGGCGACGATTTAAACAATTCGAACGATGAAATGGCGTTAGATCGTGAATTTTCGGGCGCCCAAAGATGTCGATTGTTTCTATCTATACCTTCATCCTCCAATTTCCCCCTAAACAAATCGTTTCTTACCAATTCTAGCTTCAGTTTCGTGTTCTGCGACATGAAAAGCATGAGTACCCACATTCTGACATCGATGGGACGAATTTGGAATTTTTGATAATTTTCCAAGGGGAACCCCTTTGACGTTTTGGGAAAAATCAAATCATAGGAAATGTATCGTGTTACACATAAAATTAAAGCTCTCGCTTTGTAGATGGCGATTTAAACATTTCGAACGATGAAATGGCGTTAGATCGTGCATTTTCGGGCGCCTAAAGATGTCGATTGTTTCTATCTATACCTTCATCCTCCAATTTCCCCCAAACAAATCGTTTCTTACCAATTCTAGCTTCAGTTTCGTGTTCTGCGACATGAAAAGCATGAGTACCCACATTCTGACATCGATGGGACGAATTTGGAATTTTTGATAATTTTCCAAGGGGTGCCCCTTTGACATTTTGGGAAAAAATCAAATCATGGGAAGTGTACCGTGTCGCACATGAAATTAAAGCTCTCGCTTAGTAGATGACGATTTAAGCATTTTGAGCTAAGAAATCGTGTTAGATCGTGAACTATCGGGCACCTAAAAGTGTCGATTGTTTTTACACCCTCTCGTTACTATCCCTACCAGAGCTTTCGTGTTGCAAACGACCATGCTCAAGCGCATACTCCCAAGTCTCGTGCGTATAGAATTTGTTAATCATTTCCTTCAATACATGTTTCTTCGCATTTACCGTTCATTTCATGTAATGTATAGTAAATTAATTGTCCTGTCATTCAAATCTAGTTTGCTTATTTTTCATTATGCTCTTTTGTACTTTTTTTTTCCACTATTTATTTTTATAGAATCCATTCATTTTTTACACTATTTTTGATTGTGTTTTAACTTCCGTTTGCCAGAAGAAGCAATAGAAGTCTTCAACACAACAATCTGGACCATCTCGACTGGTTTAACATGGTTTAACATTTATTTTGGAACAAGTACAACAACATATCGATCTCGTTACAGAATAGTTTCGAACCCAATAAAGTACTTTAAATCAGTTTACCCTTTCGTTTCCATGACATTCATCCCCTTCCCTACTCTCCGAAGCCGCAATGGATATTCATCTCGGATACGATGTACTTGTTATCGACCATAATGGACTATACATACACATTAATTCCGATGATAGAGAGGGTGAGTTCGGGCAGCTGCTGTTCTACGTAATAACAACCCCCATTGTATCCACCTACGTTATAGGTGCGCTGTCGGCAACATATCAGCACAGATTTATGTATATCGCAAGCTCGATGTTGATTTCGAAAGCATCGGAATCCCACCCCCTCTATGCCGACCCGATAATTATCGAAGGAAAATCCGAATCGAGATACAGCGGGGATAAACAACTTTCTTCGAGAATAATTCGTACTTTTCTACCTACGCGGCTCGAATTCGTTTTTAATTTCGAAAGGCATTAATCTGAAGGAACGCGCGGAAAGAGATAGGGGTAGGTTGTCGCCGGTGATAAATTCGCCTCCTTAATTGGGCGATTTTTCATTTGCCCGGCGGCTCGTTTTCCACCCCCGCGTGCTTCTTTCCGCTGGAGAACGCTTCCTTTCTTCTTCTGGCCGGGTGAAATCGTCCTTCATTGGTCTCGTTTCGTAACGTTCGAAAATTGGACGGCTTGGTTTTTTCGAGTACCAAGTCGTTGGTGAAGATCGACCGCTTCGCGGCGGAATTAATCGCAATTAAGGGGAGCTGATCCGTTCGAAACTCCCATCGACTTTGCGGAGTGGAGGAAAGTTCCATGCTCGATTATACTTTTCCGTGGTTCTTAAAATATAACAAAAAAAATCGTTTCCCAGAAATTCTAACTTCAGTTTCGTTTTCTACGACGCCAAAAACATCAGTATACAGATTCTTACACCGATCGGACAAATTTGGAATTTTTGTTAATTTTCCGAGAGATGACATTTTGCGAAAAAATCAAATCTTGGGAAATGTACCGTGTTACACATGAAATTGAAGCCTCGCTTAGTAGATGACGGTTTAAGCATTTCGAACGTGGAAATGGCGTGAGATCGTGAATTTTCGGGTACCCAAAGATGTCGATTGTTTGTATCTATAACTTCGCCCTCCTATTTCCCCCAAATAAATCGTTTCTTACCAATTCTAACTTCAGTTTCGTGTCCTGCGACGTCAAGAGCACGAGTATACACATTCTGACATCGATGGATCGAATTTGAAATTTTTGCTAATTTTCCAAGGGGTACCCCTTTGACATTTTGGGAAAAATCAAATCATAGGAAATGTACCGTGTTACACATGAAATTGAAGCTCTCGCTTAGTAGATGACGGTTTAAGCATTTCGAACGTGGAAATGGCGTGAGATCGTGAATTTTCGGGCACCCAAAGATGTCGATTGTTTCTATCTATAACTTCGCCCTCCTATTTCCCCCAAATAAATCGTTTCTTACCAATTCTAACTTCAGTTTCGTGTCCTGCGACGTCAAGAGCACGAGTATACACATTCTGACATCGATGGATCGAATTTGAAATTTTTGCTAATTTTCCAAGGGGTACCCCTTTGGCATTTTGCGAAAAGATCAAATCATAGGAAATGTACCGTGTTACACATAAAATTGAAGCTCTCGCTTAGTAGATGACGGTTTAAGCATTTCGAACGTGGAAATGGCGTGAGATCGTGAATTTTCGGGCACCCAAAGATGTCGATTGTTTCTATCTATAACTTCACCCTCCTATTTCCCCCAAATAAATCGTTTCTTACCAATTCTAGCTTCAGTTTCGTGTCCTGCGACGTCAAGAGCACGAGTGTACACATTCTGACATCGATGGATCGAATTTGAAATTTTTGCTAATTTTCCAAGGGGCACCCCTTTGACATTTTGCGGAAAAAAATCAAATCATAGGAAATGCACCGTGTTACACATGAAATTGAAGCTCTCGCTTAGTAGATGACGGTTTAAGCATTTCGAACGTGGAAATGGCGTGAGATCGTGAATTTTCGGGCACCCAAAGATGTCGATTGTTTCTATCTATAACTTCACCCTCCTATTTCCCCCAAATAAATCGTTTCTTACCAATTCTAACTTCAGTTTCGTGTCCTGCGACGTCAAGAGCACGAGTGTACACATTCTGACATCGATGGATCGAATTTGAAATTTTGCTAATTTTCCAAGGGGCACCCTTTGACATTTTGCGGAAAAATCAAATCATAGGAAATGCACCGTGTTACACATGAAATTGAAGCTCTCGCTTAGTAGATGACGGTTTAAGCATTTCGAACGTGGAAATGGCGTGAGATCGTGAATTTTCGGGCACCCAAAGATGTCGATTGTTTCTATCTATAACTTCACCCTCCTATTTCCCCCAAATAAATCGTTTCTTACCAATTCTAGCTTCAGTTTCGTGTCCTGCGACGTCAAGAGCACGAGTGTACACATTCTGACATCGATGGATCGAATTTGAAATTTTTGCTAATTTTCCAAGGGGCACCCCTTTGACATTTTGCGGAAAAAATCAAATCATAGGAAATGCACCGTGTTACACATGAAATTGAAGCTCTCGCTTAGTAGATGACGGTTTAAGCATTTCGAACGTGGAAATGGCGTGAGATCGTGAATTTTCGGGCACACAAAGATGTCGATTGTTTGCATCTATAACTTCGCCCTCCTATTTCCCCCAAATAAATCGTTTCTTACCAATTCTAACTTCAGTTTCGTGTCCTGCGACGTCAAGAGCACGAGTATACACATTCTGACATCGATGGATCGAATTTGAAATTTTTGCTAATTTTCCAAGGGGTACCCCTTTGGCATTTTGCGAAAAGATCAAATCATAGGAAATGTACCGTGTTACACATGAAATTGAAGCTCTCGCTTAGTAGATGACGGTTTAAGCATTTCGAACGTGGAAATGGCGTGAGATCGTGAATTTTCGGGCACCCAAAGATGTCGATTGTTTCTATCTATAACTTCGCCCTCCTATTTCCCCCAAATAAATCGTTTCTTACCAATTCTAACTTCAGTTTCGTGTCCTGCGACGTCAAGAGCACGAGTATACACATTCTGACATCGATGGATCGAATTTGAAATTTTTGCTAATTTTCCAAGGGGTACCCCTTTGGCATTTTGCGAAAAGATCAAATCATAGGAAATGTACCGTGTTACACATGAAATTGAAGCTCTCGCTTAGTAGATGACGGTTTAAGCATTTC